>JAJTUV010001611.1:0-291003 GCA_021653895.1 Mastomys natalensis | reverse complement strand
AAAAGTGAAAAAAAAACACATTTTTTTGTTTTCACCCTCTGAACCATATATTGTCTCTTTAGAGGAAATGGAATGTTGGTTTCAAGACTGCTTGTTTTTATAGACAATTGCTATCTACCTTAGAAAAGATTTGTGTCTTCTATAGATGGTGATATGTAATTTAATTGGGTGCTAATTCCATCAGCCTAAAGTAATCTTAAGCTCAAAATATAACTATGGAAGTCCCAAGGAGTAATTTTGCTTGGCTCCTTGTTTTAATGTGAGACTCCAAGTATAATTCACAGTCTCCCTTCCTACTCTATTTTTGTCTTTTTTTCTAAATATGATAATGGTTTGAATATCAAGGTTTATCTAAGATTGGGGACACAATGGGAAGGCAATTTTGGCGTCTATCTTAGCCCAAAGGTTGCTAAAAATCCTGAGCCACGGAAGGGTGTTTTGTTTTCATTTGATGTCTAAGGAGTAAGTCCTTTCCATCCTCAGGTATTTTATTACTGAGCCTCGGGACCACAGAGAGGAAAGAGACTTGAAAATTGATCTTCTCAAACTATCCTATAGACAACTGGCTCCCTCACAACAGTCCTACAACAGGCCTTCTCCCATCTGTCCCCAATGCTTTAATCCGATCTCTCACTCTCAACCTACTACATGTCCACTGTAATTCCTATATGAAACCCATGTGCTAAAGCCAAGAGGTCAGGAACAGCACCTAGCTTTTAAGGTAACATATTCAGTTTTCCCTTCCGTTCTCCCTTGTTCCACCCATAGCACCTGCTTCGTCTTTCTGTTTTAAACTCTGCCTTTTTCCCTATCCACAGCCACACAGTTAACCTATAATCAGTGTAATGATTATTAAAAAAAAGTTAGATGAGCTAAATCCTCATTTTATTTCCAGTATAAAAACTCAATGAATCTAAGGGACACTGGTACCAAGTGCTCAGGAGTAGACATACATGACAGGTGGGTGCTATTTGTGTGAAACTAGACATGCGGCCCTGGAATTAACCTGCTTCATGATAAAAGGGTATCTTATGTTTTTAGCACATCGGTGCATTTGCAAATCAAAGATCATCCCCACCTGCTCATGAGTTATGTGAGTCTGTTCTTGCTTAGTTGCAATCACTTCTCTGGTTCGTGCTTTTAGCTCCTGTTCCTTGGCTTTATCAGCAGCAACTACAACCTTGGTTACTGCGGTCTTCTCCGCCTCTTTTCTCACCTGATTTTCATTGACAAAAGAAAGGAGCCATTTCAGAAACCACTCGGAAGCATAAGACCAAGGGTAACAATTAACCCACAGGACAGGGAGGAGAGCGAGAGAGCTTTTAGACTATAACAGAGCCTGCTTAAATATGAGGTGGACTGTGACCCTGCATTCATATTGCTTTGCAGCCGTGAATCCAAATGTCACATTTGTTTTGAAAAAAGTAAAAGCCATGGTCCTTGCGGGAAGCTTAGAGAAATCTAATGCCTGCCCTGAAATTGTAGTTTCCATAACTAGCTGTGGTAGGACCTGCACTCAGATTTTGACTGGCCTTTTGTTCCATGTTTGCCAGGCTCCCGCAGTCCCTGGATGCCTTGAAAACAGTAGTTAACTTTTGCTGGCCTCACATAGCCCAAGTATTCTTCTGACCCAGTCTGCTCCTGTGATATTTACAGCTTAAACACGTTTGATATTTCTAGCCACCTTTTTCCTCAGAAAGCTCTCAAAGCCTGGGCCACGCTGGGTGGCCTGCTGCCTTCAGCACCTATTTGGTTCAGCAGGGATTTGAATGCCCCAATTACTGAAAGCAGAGTTGAGCCAGGTGCGTTCTAGCTCCCCCTGGTGGCCTTGTGCTTACTTGTTCTTGAGCAGGTTGTATATGCACAGCAGTCGTGGTTGTCCTCTGAGCAGTTTGCTCTACAGCACTGATAACTGGTTCTCTCACTCTGGCCATATCAACAGCAGCAACGACAGTCGCAACAGCCTGCACTCTTGTCTGCCTCCTGTTTCACCTGTATCAACAAGTGCAATGCTTTCTAAACACACCTGGTAGAAAAGTTACAAAACCTCAACTACCAGCAAAAGCATATGTAATTATGCATTATTGCCCAGAAAGACAAGGTCTGCATCATTCAAATTCATACTTTATGCCAGCCTCACTGATTAGTCTCTGACTTAATGAAAGACGCCTTGATAAAGGACAACCATATTGATTATAGTTTTAGGCCCCTATGCATTTCCTCTCTAACCTGTGCGGACTACCCCATGCCTGAAACTGGATCAGAGGAACCAGAAGATGAAATAGAGAAAGGAAAGCATCCTGACTGTACCTCCTTAGCCCCCGTAGTGACAGCTCCTGCCGTGAATGACGAGCTGGCTGACACACTGGCCGCAGCACCTGCGGCTCCACTGATAGTCACTTGCTCCTGGACACCGTATCTCCCTTCCCATCTCTCCTCTCTTCTGATCTGGGTAGAGCTTGTCAGCGTCGTCTCTCTCATCTCGGCCTCAGTCGAGGAGGCCACGTAGCCCTCTTGCTTCCAAGGGGAGGCACCTCGGGGCCTGCGGCCACGGCGGTGGTCTGAGTCTTGCGGATGAGCAGTGGTGACTTAACAGATCTGATCGGGGAAGTGGAGATCCTCCCCGCTGGAGACACAGACCTGGAAACCCAACGGTAGAAGTCAGAGCATCAGGCCAGGCACCCCAGCATGGTGGCATTTAGACGATAGAATGGAAATTTGGCAGTGCTTTAAGGTGGGGTGTTAAAATGTGAGTTTCCATAACCTATCTGGAGGTACATAATGCACCTGAAAGCAATTTGTTTTAAATCTCAGTAGGCCCCACGTCTATCTGCTGTAACCCTGGAAGGGAATGAGATAATTCTAAGTAAGCTAAAGATCTGTGTGCCCCATCTCACGTCCTGGCACTGGGGTGGGGGGGGAACAGAGAGAAAAAGGAGCTTCCTTAAAATACCACCTTAAGAAAGGACGGTGTGTTCCCAGCTCGGGTGGGGATGGGAGAATATTTTTCGGGTGTTATACGGTTTTAGTAACTGAATGCTTATGCCTCTCTCGACTAAAAATAACCCACATCCCCCTCCCTTTGTCCTCCCACCCCATTCCTTTTCTCCTTATCTCTCCACAGTTGCAACCACTCCAGTATCTTGTGAATTTCCAGGTCAGGTGAAAGCTTTCTTGCTGAGCTTTGCAGAACCGCTTTGGGAACTGGCTGAGCTCTGCAGCAGGGACTGCTGTTCTAGCCCAAAGTGCTTGTGGTTAACTCTTTTTAATTCCTCTGAGTTTATTTCTATCCTAACCCTCATCTTATTACACTGAGAACTTCCTTTACATAGTATGAGAATTATCTTGCCAATCAGCTACTTTGAAGACTTTTCATTACATTGATAAAGTATCTTCTTCCAAAATAGTTTTCACTGGTTGCCTTGTGTGTGTGTGTGTGTGTGTGTGTGTGTGTATACACAAAGTGCAAATAGAATCTATCAAAGGCTGTGGGCATTGAATCCTGACAGTGATAACACAAAAGCCAGATAGTTATCGTTAGCAATCATTCTAAGTACACATCAACTATCTGAACATAATAGGTTTTCAAAATTAATTTTAAATTAATTTGTTTTTTCTCTATTTTACCTCTTGGTGGCAGTGTTGCTTTACAAATTCTTCATAAGGGGCCATGTTTATCTATGTATTCTGGCACTTCCATAGGGTATTTAGTTTACATCAATCATAAATAAAACAATTCTCCCAATTAAGCTGAAGGTCCAGTAATATTTTTCTCTAAAATACAGAATAACTTTGCAAGAAACATTTAATCATTTTCTTGTAAAAGGCTGTCTGTGTGGAAAAAAATTTACATTTTTAGGGAAGAAATTGTAATCAAGCTGTAGGGTGGGCTAACAAATAAATATGCCTCTACCAAGAAAGGAAATTGCCTTGGAAATAAAACAAAGACCAGGCTAGAATGGTGTGGCGTCCACGCCAATTGAAGAAAGGCAGAGAGACAGGAGCTTCCTAGTTTGGATTTGCTTTGTTCTTGCTGTTCCTTGCTAAGTGGGTTTAATTCAGAAAGAACTTTTGACATGATTAGCATTACGTGAGTGATTAACAGCGGGCTTCAGGTAAGCCCATAACTGGAAAATCAATGTAATTTGAGCTATTACCGGAAAGTGCTTATTTTTGCACTTACAATAAAAAAAAATAATCACTCAGTCACAGCTAGCTATAATGTACCTCGTCCAGTGAAATATGCTTGCTTTATCTACAAGAAGAATCAAAATTAAGCCATGGAACATTTTAGGAAGCAGTCTATGTGGGATAACCATTATTTTCTTCACAGGCTGGCATTTATGTTTTGTAATTATTTTAAAGCAAAATTTGCAGACTAAGTAACTGGATCCCTACTAATAGACACTCAGAAGGCTGAGATGGCTACTGTGCTCCATGGGGGTCAAGAAATGTCTGTAATTCTAAATGACCCTCGGGCTTGAGTATAAAATTCAGAAAAGCTGCTATCTCTCAGAGATTACGGTTGGCCTGTGTTGTGAGCGATTTCATGTATACAAACCAGTAGACAGCCTGAGAGTAAACACATTAAAAAAAAATGATAAGTATCTTTTTAAAACTAGGCTTTTTGTTAAGATTTCATGTTCTGGCCAAATATCTTCAATCATTTTTAAGTGACCAAAACAAAAATTAGAAGATACTTAGCATGTTATGATATGTTATTTGAACATTCATATCATTCCCCACATTTTAAAATTTGTACTGCATGATTTTTTTTTTCCATTAGAAATTAGTTGGTGGAACTCCTAAATACATCTGGTGGTCGGCATTGTCCCTATTTTCTGTTCTTTGTTGTAAGTCTCTGCTGACTCGCCCTCCAGCACTGCTGGTGTGTAGATGGCTTACAAGGTCTTGTGCAGTATAACCCTGCAGCCTGTCCAGGCTGTGGACTGTTTCTGGTCTGGCATTGTTCACATTGTAGCTAGTTGGTGTTCTTCCTGAGCAGGCAGCACCAATGACTCATCGTCAGAAAGGAGCATGGCTTTCCCCCCCCCACATAAATATACTCTTCAGTCAAACAATGACCTTGCTTTTTTCCATAGAGATGTCTTAATTTTTGTTGAGGATCTGCAAACCTATTTTTAAAACATTTCCTATAAACATTTCTTCTCCCCTATAATCATTTCTTCTATCCTTTTCATTTTTAGCACAAGCTTAATTCATTGTTTGTGTGCATGTGTGTCTCTGTGAGCGTGTGTCTATGATGTGTGTGTGTTGTATGTGTGTGTGTGGTGTGTGTGTGTGTGTGTGTATGTTGGTGGACAGCCTCTGGGAGTCAGTTCTTTCTGTACACCAGTGATGTCCCAAGGATTGATCTCTGGCCGGTAGTGAGTGCCATTGCCCACCAAAACATCTTGCTGGACTCCCTTTAGTTTTTTAACCTTAATCAAGATGCCAGTTACTTTTGTAAATCATATGAGGTTGATGGCTGGGTTTGCCTTCTTCCTAACAGACACCTCATCAGGTCAGTCTTATTTGTGAAGTAAAATACCCTTCCCCTTGATTAAAAAGCAAATTCCCTATACACTTAAATCTACCATCTGTGCTCTCTAGTCTGTGTCCTTGATGTACTGGTCTGTCACTTTCCTCTTTACACAGATGGACATCAAACACGGGTCCTCACATAAGCCTAGTGAGCAGTCGTCCACGAGGCTATACCTTAGGCCCATCATATTATTTTGACCAGTGACTTTACAATGAATATGGATTTTTTTTTCAGGTCAACTATCTCATCATGGCACTTTAGTTTTTTTAGCAAGAGGACTTGATCTATATCACTTTTTAAAAACTCATTTGAATTGATTAAAATATACTTTGTGTGTTGTGTGCTCAGATTTTGTAGAGTTTTTAGCTCATCATATTAAAAGCCTCATTATAGACTAAATCCCAAAGTTTCAGTTGCCGTGGGTAATTTGTATTTGATTGTATAATTCTGAGTGCTGATGATACAGGCTCACCTCGGAAAATACCTACATTTTAGCTAAGAGGAGAAATCCACTTTACTGTTTAGATAAAATAACAAACATATGGAAAATATTTAGAAGACCTTTGCTTACTATTTGAGAGTAGGAGCGTTTTGGATAATGATTTCCTATTTCCTCGGGACACCTTCAACTGATGAGCCCATTGATTCCCTCCAGATCACTTCAGATCAGTCTGGCTGTGACTCCCTTTATGTTATGGAGGGCACAACTAAGACCTTGGGAAAGCCTCCTACCTTCTTAGCTCCGATTTCTTACCAAAATATTGAGGAATGACATCTCTCAGGGGTTGAGAATATTTAATGAGATAACACATGGGAGCTTAACACAGAGGTGATAACCATATACCACAGTGATTGTTTTTTAAAACTAGTGCCTCAAGTCAAACTATAGGCAAGTAGTCGGGATATTTGCTTTCAGGGAGATTTAACTCTAAATTCTGCATGATTCATGTTACATTCTGGCTCCAAACCTGTATATGTTGAATGGACTGCAAATATGAGTTCAGAACCAGAGTTTATAAATTTGCACAGGTGAGGATTGTAAAGCTCACATTTGGGGATCTCCTGGTCTCTTTTTTCACATGCTGCTTTTCTGATCGCTTAACACTTAATTGTAAAAATGCATAAGTAAGACAGTCTCCTGAGAGAAGGCTTACCTGACTGGAGATGGGGTCGGTGCCCGCACATGTCTGACTGGGGAGGGGAGTGTCTTATTGGTGATGGGGACTGTTGTCGGGCCAGCTGTGCTTTGGCAGCAATGGAAGGTGGTGTTGGAGACCTGGACTTTGGTTTAGGCGGTATCCTGGGAGGTGTTTTATGTGGCAGCTGTCCAGTGGCACCATCTATGACCATCTCAACTGTTGCAATTGATCTGGCATCAAAGTGGGCTTCAATCTTCTGAAAAACATGAAAGCAGACGCCACAGTGAGTGGGAAGAGCCAGGGAAGCAAGAACGGGGAAGGCTGGGAGCTGGTTTATAGGAAAGTAACCTTTTCAATCCGGGTTTGTCTTGTTTCTGAAATCTGAGCAGTCGAAACAATTGTCTTTGTCTTTTTAGCAGGTACTACTTCTTCACCTGCAGAAATGGAAAGACGAGTCTTTTAGGAGGGAAAAACCATATTTGAGAGAGAGGAGAGAGAGAGAGAGAGAGAGAAGAGAGAAAATCCATTAGTTGGGACTAGAATGTCATCACAATTTCCTGTGTGTATCAGTAGGAAAACATAGCAAGTTGTGGTTTTTGTGTGAATATAAGTTAGATTGAAAAATAGAAAATGTTTGTTAGAAAGAAATTTCTCTGAATTACTTTTTTAAATATCCAGTTGTTTGCTAACAACATGCAGATGTTAATTACTTAATTGACATGTGTTCTGGTTATTATTTTATTTGGTAAACTGTAACGAGCTTCAACATTGAAGTCTTAGAACCCTCTGCCAGAGACCTTCCGCTGGGGGTAGGAAAGGTAGCATTGATCTTAGCTCATGCTAGTACCTCCTGGACTGCCATATAGGGGAGCCCCACATGCTCCCACCCTAAGCCCACCTTCTCCCTCTTAGCCTCTACCACATACCTTGAACCAGCAATTCTGCAGTGGAAGTAGCTCTTCCAACACTGTTGGTGGCATTTACAGAATAGGTCCCGGAGTCTTCAGGGTATGCTTCTGCAATCAGTAAGCTGTAGAGGTCGCCTTCTTGAGAAATTTGGAAATCAAGGGAGCTCTGGATTTCGGCTCCATCCCGGTAGAACTTCACCACAGGTGTAGGGATTCCAGTCACTCTCACTTGGAGTCGCACTTGGCTTCCTTGTCTCACAGTCATGCTCTGCAGCCGTTGACTGAAGTTGGGTGGTGCTGTCTCGGCTGCCAGGGGCAGAGAAGAAAATCAGGCCCAGGGTGGTCCCAACAGCTCTGAGTCTCAAAGCAAGGATTGACTCATTGATCCAGCATCCTTAAATGTCCTTGAGCCCTAGCTCTCCCACTCAGCAGAAGACAGCTAGAATGTAGCAGGAGCAGGAGGCTCCCCTGCTCATAATTCAATTTCAATTGCTTTGCTCTTGTTAGCAGCTCTAGGCTACTACAGTGATACACACACACACACACACACACCACACACACACACAGTGTGTGTGAGCTTGTGTGTTCCATATGTGTGCAGTGTCTATAGAAGCCAGAATACTCTAGAACTGGAGCTACAGGCAACCATTAGGTATTGAAAAACACACTCTGGTCCTCTGTAAGAGGAGTAAGCTTCTTAACTGCTCAGCTATCTCTCTAGCCCATGTTTTACCAAAATGTCTAGATGTTGCTACACTATTCTAGATCTTTCTGGCACTTCCAATCCCTGACTCTTGCCTTTTGCTAAGATGCTAAGGTAGTTTTGCAAGCTACTTAAGTTGCACTGAAGTGAATTCCCGTGATTGGTAAGGTGAGTGCATTCAAGAACTGACTGAATCATGCAAGTGCAATTCAATTTTTAAAATCTTCCAACTAGATAACTAGATTGATATTAAAATGTAAATATATTATTATATATAAAAAGTAAATATATTTATTTACTTACATTTAAAATATTAACCCCACCCAACAGTAGTAGGCCTTTGTGTTAACTATGCTACAGAAGAAAGGCGGCTTTTTGGTTAATTAAGAGAAATGTTTCCTCTATAATTTTTAAAAATTGTTTAGCAATTTCATACATTTTACGATGAATGTTAGTTGTTTTTCATCTCCTATTCCCTCCTCTCATCCTCCCCCCTCTTCCACTGGTAAACTTCTTCTAAAGAAGTCTCTCCTACTTTTGTCTTCTGTTTGTGTGTGACGCATTGAGTTTAATTGGGGTTTCTAGCCTAAGCCCGGGTGGGAGGTTATATGTTGAGCAAGAGCATCTGATCAGTAGCTCCACTGCTGAAAGCAATACCTTTCCTCCAACTACCATTAACTGGACTTCCCCAGGGAAGGATACACCCATGTGTGCTTCTGGTACCCCTGATGAAGTGTGGGGGTGAACTCATGTGTTTCTAAGGTACTGTACTTCCAGCTCTGGATTTTCTGAGGGCACACCAAGCTCATTTCTAAGCAACCTAGTGTGCTTTCTGTTGAGGTCATTTATGACCATGGGATTAGACACCAGAAACAAACACATGGCATGATAGCTCAGACAAGGTGTTGCTGTGTAATAAGCAGAATAACTCTTGCTCTTCGTGTTTGCTCATCACAGTATGTACTGAAGGGTGGACAAAACCCACGGAGGCAACTGGAAATCGCTTTATGGGAAAGTGGGATCATATTATTTTGAATGAAAGCATTAGGCCTTTTTTTTTTTTTTTTTTTTTAGATGTGTTTACTATGCAGTATTTCAATGCTTACCTCATGGCCTGCTTACATCAGAATTACGGCAATGCTTGTCAAAGTGAAAATTCCCAGTGAGTTCCAGAATACTCCCTATTCCTTGATAACTTTATGATAAGGCTCTAAACTCTCTGCCACCTGTGGAACATGATTTTTAGTGTTTCTTCAAGATACTTTGAATATGTGATGTGTACAGAGACCCTGCTTCTCAGATGCTTTATGCTTCATCCTCAAAGAAGATGCAATTGTACAGTCCACACAATAGTTACTGTCCATGCTGTGGATCCTTCTTTAGCTTGGGAATGGCCTCCCTTGTGCTTAAAGCTCTATCTGGACTCCTCTCCTGTACAGGAGATAGATGCCCTCTGGCCATGTTGGTAGGCTGGTCCCCAACAACTTACCTGTCACAAGAAGCTCAGCAGTACTAGTCGCTTGTCCAGATCCATTGGTGGCTCTCAGAGAGTATCGTCCACTGTTGGCTTTAGTCACGGCGGGGATCATCAATCTAGCGCGGCCATCGCTAAAGGAGATCTGCACGCCGGGCAGAGTGGAAGTTGAAATCACCTGGCCATCCCGAAACCAGCTCACCTCAGGAACTGGGGAACCTGGAAGCCAAGCAGTAGCATCTTTATGTTGGAGAGGGCATTGTCCAGTCCTCTGTTCACTCTCATCAATGCAAGCCCTTACACTAGCCTCGCAAAGTTAGCCAGAGTGGAACCCATTTAATGATAAAGACACCATGACAGTCATATGATAGAAATGTAAAACTGTGGGCCATTTTTGGCAGTTTACATAGAGTCCTGCCCCTTCGTTTTATAGATTAGGGGGTTTGAGGTGCATTGAAGTATCATCATATTTCCAAGGTCTCTCGGTACAAATTCGGGTAGACCTTTCATCATCTATCCTCTGGTCAGTGCTCTATCCGATTTAGTTTAGCAGACATCATTAAAATAATGAGAGAGGTCCCTAAGCATAGAGAGCTGTGGAAACTTTGAAGGAGAAAGTGACAGTTGTCATCTCTGAAGGCATGAGACAGCAAGGCTGTCTTACAGCTGTGCCTCAGAAGGGCATGCTTGGTTCCCTCCTCTGCTGTTTCAGGGACACTGTCCAGAATGTCCCTGCAAATGTCACTGTGGCAAAAATGCCCTCACAGGGACAGGCTGTTCCTCATGTTAACTCCAGAGCCAAACCGTGTCTTTCAGAACAATGCATAAAGTTGGGGCGGCGTGAGGAAAGCCAGATTCTCTTCACCCACTGCTAAGAACCGTATCAGTGGATTTGTGTTTTATTAAAATCTAGTGTGTTCCGAATTTGGAAGGCTACTTCAGGGAAGGTTTCCTTTGCATCGGACATAACTGCTTGTGACTGCTGTCCTTGAGACAGGAGGTGATGATATCAGCACGATCCTCATGTTGTCCTTATACAAGCTGAGCTCCCATTATGCGAGAGTGAAGTTTATTAGACTAATTTGAGAGTGTCAAATGTCATCTGTGACGTATTTCTAAGAACTTAAAGGCACATACTTTTAGAAGGAATGGAGGCTATGAATATGCCAGCTCACTGCTAACACAAAGGAGAAAGTCCCGACAGACACCATGCGTGTTCTGCTCAGCTTAGAAGGTACAGAAGATTTGAGGAAAAGTAAGTTAATCATTTGGGAATCAGAGTTCATCATGCAAGAGGAAAACTGAACTGGTTTCCTGATTTCCGTCAGTAGCAAATGAATGATGTTGTGATGTTTTCTCAAAGTGTTATGCGGTAACACTCACACATAATATAGAAAAAGGAAATGGAAAGAAAACTTTAGTTAATATCTTTATTGCAAGCATACATTTTAAAAAGATCAAGAAAATGTGATCACCACAGGGATACACTGAATTATGTACTAATCATGGATATCAGTTAATCCATATAACCTTACATGACCAGTTATGTATGGTACTAGAGAAGACTGATTAAATCATTTTGAAATTGTTTGCAGTGTAGTTTATAGACAAGGCTCCCTTGTTATACATCATGCAAGGTCTAGAATCATCCCTAAACCACGGGATGAAGAAAAAAGAAATGGGTAAGATTTGTTTTAAATAGATAGGGGAAATGTTTGTACCCTTTGAATATAAAGACTAAAAGGAGAGATGGTACTATGTCTTGCCATTCATTACAAAAGGGAGTTCTTTAATTCACTAGAATAGTTTAATAAGATGAAAAAAACCAACAAAATAAATATCATGAGTAGTCACTGTGTCTGCTCCTATGGAGAGTTAGTATGAACTGTATGTGTGTATGCATTTCATGTGTGTATAACATATAGTGTATATTTAATACATATATTAATATATATTAAATTATATAATGTTGAATTATATACTTGTATATTTAATAATATAAGATGTATAAAATACATATTTTATATGTATAAAAAATTGAGGTGCACAGACTACCTACCAAGAAGCTCTGTCACTGAATCCCACAGCACTAGGGTTCTAGTCTGTCAGGCTGGTTCTGCCCCTGAACCCAAATATAGAATGCCCAAATTTGATCCTTCTTAGTTGCTGGATTCTGACAGCAAATTTTAACCTAATGCTAATTATTTTTGCTTTGTAGAATTATAAATATGAATAAAACATTTTCAAAACATTTTTAAGTCATTATATTGTCAGCATCCTGTGAATGGTGTGCCCTTAAAATGACCTTTCCGTCGTGCTATGTCAGCTCTACATAGTAGAAGCGGTGTTTAAACTTGGTTTCAAGACAAAAAAAAAAAAAAGAAGAAGAAGAAGAAGAAGATTCTATATTGGAGGAGGCAGGTGGAACAGAAGAGAAGGCATACAGAAGAGCTTACCACTAACGTGAGCCTCAAAGGTTGCGGTACTACCCTCCAGTACCACAACGCTTTGTAACGGCTGCGTAAACGTCGGTGCTTGAGTAGTCATCTTTTCAGGCACTCTGGAAAGAAAACGAAAGGCCAGTAAGAATACTGATGCTCAGGGCCCCTCAGCCTTTCCTTGGTGGAGACAGACATGTATTTCTCCAAAAGGGTTAGTCCAGTATGCGACCCTAGAGCGATAGGAAGCCTTCTTCTGGTGCTTATGCAGTTGACCTTTTTTGACCTTTGAGTTAATTTAAGGGAAATGGGCACGTGTGTGTGTATGTGTGTGTGTGTGTGTGTGTGTGTGTGTGTGTGAGAGAGAGAGAGAGAGAGAGAGAGAGAGAGAGAGAGAGAGAGAGAGAGAGCGAGATGGCCAAGCAGAGTAAGGAATGCCCCCTAGTGGTCAAGATGGGAACATTCACTCATAACAGCAATGACTATACAGATTGGGCCAGAGTGAAAGGGAAAAAAAAAAAAAAAACCAAGCTAGAACACAGGAGCAGCCAAGGGATTTCCGAGAGACGATGTGACAAATGAACCTATATATCAACGCACCACGTAAGAGACAATGACATAAACAACAGTTCCCGCCCCAGCAGTTCTCACGCACAGTGCCAACATTTTATAATGTGACCTTGCTTCAGGCTCCGTCTCCTCACTTAAAATCATCGCCCAAATGAAAAATCTGTACTTTGCCAGCAGTTCGCTGACTTGAAAGGTGTTGGCAAGTGTTTTCTCATCCTCAAACTTTTTTTCCCTCTCTTTCCGACAGCATAAGGAGCTTTCTGCATCCTAGCATTTCTGTCCATTGTATGCAACGGCACAATTAATGCTGCTAAAGTAATATTCAGGAAGAATATGTAATCGGCCGAAATTTATTACAGGTCTGAAAGAAAAACTCGGCCTTGAGTTCTTCACATGGATGGAGCCCTGTGTGGACTGAATAACGGAAGGCTGGTGGGAATTGTTCGTTGGAATAAAAAGACCTGTGCTTTATTATGTGAAATATTCAACAACAACCAAAAAAAAAATTGAGTAAAATTTGCAGCTAAGCCCTTTTGTAAGTGGAAGAAAGTATTTCATCTACCATTTTCAGAGACTATGTGAAAAAATTCTTATGCATAAATACGTAAGTAGTCACCTTGAAGCAAACCAGTGTTCTGACATTAAAGGGCAGGTTCTGAATTGTCAATTACTTCATCATTATCTTTCACAACATTCTTTGTTCACTAAATGTTACAGTGCAATATTCTTCTTTGTCCTGTAACTGATTTTTTTTTCCTTGAGACAAAATTCATACCCCATAAAAATCCAGATGTCATCCAAAAGTTTTCAGGAACCATTTCCCAGGAATCTTGCTTCCAAGCACATTATCTTTCAGAGGAACACATTTTATGTCTAATTTTTCCTGTCTGCAAGCTAGTGTATCTTCAAAAAAAATTAGCTATCTCCTTAGATAAACCATGTATAGTTATGTATTTATCTAATAATGAGCATTTATAATTTATAATCTAATCCTGGGAAGATAGGAAATCAAAGTGTATTTAGAAATTAAGAATCTTTTATTTCTTACCCTTTTTAGCATTAACATTATCTCACACCATATAATTGGATTGTGGGCTGAATTAAAATGCATAATGAGATTTGGAATCTTCTAGAAAGCAATTCTATAGCCTCATTGAAAACTTATAAAATGTTGGGAATTTAATGACCTAGATGGATTTGATATTCTTATTGTCTAGGAAGACTAAATTTGTTTCTCTGAGCACTTGCTTCTCAGAGGCCTAAGGCTGAAGGCATGCATCTGAAATGTCACACTCCCAAAATAAACCATCCAGCTTGACTGACAGCAGACAAGTGTTCTGCCACAGTCCGCAACAGATACCTCAGCAGTTGATTCCCTTAAAAAGTCATCGGGTGTAGCTGATGCCACATGGGTTTTCTCTGAGCTATTCTTGGTCTGCCTTGCTTTATCACCGAGTCATATAACCTTGTACATTCTCAGCAGACAAGTTTACCAAGGAAGCAAACGTTTATGTCCCCATTTCAGACCCCTGGTTCTAGGACATCCTGTATATATTTTTTTAAAAGAATGGTTGACAATGGTCATAGGCATAAATACTTGATTCTTTCCTCTTTCTTTCTTCCTTCCTTCCTTCCTTCCTTCCTTCCTTCCTTCCTTCCTTTCTTTCTTTCTTTCTTTCTTTCTTTCTGGAAAATGTACACTTCAAAACCAAATTTAAAACGCAGATTTACACTGTAGGTCAGCAAGATGAAACCTTTAACAGAAGGCATTTGCTGCTCAAATCATCAAATAGTAGCCAATCAGAAAGAGTTCCAGGAGTCAAACAAGCTGGTTCTCACTCACCTGATTTCTCAAGAGTGCCCAAAAAGGGTGGGACCAAGCCCAAGGTTGCTTCTGAAACGACGTCCTACGTAGAGTTGGTTTTTCCAACCATCTCCGACATGAATCGGTGAGCCTCTAACTCTCCAAACAAAACTACACAGTCAGGACTGTGTAGTTTTGTTTTCTATGCAATCCCTACACCCGAGGCGAGGTGGGAATGCGCGACTGCTGCAGAGCCAGGGCTGGCCGGCCCTTATATTCCCCAGATCTGCTGACAGCCCAACATCCTTAGAGCCGGGCTCCGTGATTGGCTCTGTTAGGAAGGCATGATGGGAGAGGACCTATTTGGGAGTATCACATACCACCTGTTCTTCTGATTGGCAGTGCTAAATTTAGCCTTTCAGAAGAGGCTTTACCGAGGAAATAGAATTGTATTTGAAAAACGACCTCACTGAGGCTCAGAGACAGGAGTGTTTGTTGCAAATGTGAAAAATCTACCCAGGTGGAACTGAAGCCAGAATGTGACAAAGGATAAAACTTGTAGACATTCATAGATGTAAAACAATCCCGAACTTGAGCCCCGTGCCCTGTGAGTCAGGCTCCACTTCTGTTCCCTGCCCTCTAAACCCAACCAATGGACCTGTCAATCATGACAGCTGATGAAGTAATTTATATCATACATAGATTTCAACTTCTCTGAAGACTTGTTTCGATAAACTTAGCATTTGGAGAGAGCCCATTTGTCCTATTTGTTCTATAGAATAGCCACACCGATGTCAGTGAGTTATGTGTGCCACAGCCCTGCGGGAAATCACACCCAAAGGCAAAGTCTGCATAAGACTTCGATTTAGTCTGTGTGGGACAATGTCTTTGCTCTTGTTAGAGTTCATTTTTGCCTGACAGTAATATTTACCCATACCCATGGGCTGCCCTTGCTGAGTGGTGAAGTCTGAGTTTAAACCATCCATAGGGTTCTTTTACTTGGTGTAAGATTAGTACCAGGGTGTGCTACTAATCTCTGTAGCTTGCTGTCACTAATGGAAAGTGTTTAGGGCATGATATACTTGCTATTTTAGGAGCGAATTTAATTTCAAGCAAGAGATAGTTCAAATACAAAAGATCACATCAAAGGGCCTTTGTTGTGGCTCAACCCAGGGATTTGTAAAATTCCGCTTAGAGTGTAGAAAATTGACTCATTGATAAAGGAAAGACACTTTTATCAATAAAATAGACTTAAAAACTTAAATTTAAGTTAAGTTTCCTTATGTTTGTAATAAAAATGTTCCCTGTTGTGGGATTAATTCACCTTGCAGTAGACTTTGAACTTTTTGAGCCTTTCTGTCTCCTGGTTACCTGTATAGTGATAGTTCATTAACATTTAACAGCTTCAATTTACCAGCAGCTGGTTCAGTGCAGCCCTGATAACAAGCTGACACCACCGTGTCCTTATTTAAACAGCTATCTCCTTTACCTAAGTGCTGCTGTCTGTGCTAGAGCTGCCATGCCCAACCCCCACCAGACTGTGTCTGCTATAACTCAGTTTCATCCCTTTCTTCCCAATGGCCAGTTTCATGTTGTGTACCTTGACAATGACTCCCGACCAGAGACTCCTGTTAAAGGAAACATGTCAGTCATAATAGACAATAAGTGATCTTTTTTGTTTGGGGTGCTCAATAATTTGCTATTTATTTAAAATTCATTTGTGCATTCTCTCTCTCTCTCTCTCTCTCTCTCTCTCTCTCTCTCTCTCGCGTGTGTGTGTGTGTGTGTGTGTGTGTGTGTGTGTGTGTGTATGTGTGTATGTGTGTATGTACAGCATACATGTTTCTAATATGGAGTATGTCAGTGTCATGTCATGTTTATCGGGAAGGAGTCAAGCCATTTTAGTTTCTGGAAACTATAGCTAACAACTGACTAGAGATCCAGAGCTTGTATTCCGTCGAGTTGAGTCCAACACAATTCAGGGAGCAGATAAGCCATGAAAACACATTGTATATTGCAAACATAAAGTCATGTGTGTCTCCTCCTGAGCTGCCTCTCTGTTCACTGCCCTTGAACTTTCTAGACCTTTCAGTATTGTTGAGATATTTGCCTCTGGGTGCCCATGTTTATAGAATGCTCCCAGTTAAGAAAGAGAGAGGGAGACTAAGGGAGGAAAAGGGAATCAGCAAACACTCACGCACGGCTATAAAAAGAGGCAGGGTAACTGATTTATAAACAGTATCAGATTGTGTGTAGCACCACAGTAAGCATTAGCTTTTTCATTAAGTATGGCAGAGTTGGAGCAGAGCAAGGCAGCCTATTGGAAATGAGCTACTTCTCAGAGTGAGGAGTTTGCTGATGCAGTAAGATCTCCATTTAGTATCCTGACAGGGAACCACACAGATAATCCCAAACAGCTGCTAATTCAAATATAATGCCTACTTAGTTTTGGAATGTGTGGTATGATTCTCCCTTTAAGCATCATATTCAATGTAATTTAGTAAATATTTATTAAACACATGCTCAATGCTGAACACTTTAAATTATTATGATTTACAGTCTGTCACTTTTTACTGGACAAATATGGACTGGGCGGTGACTTTGTACCCCACCCTCTGCTAGAGGTCGGGCGCACCCTCAGAGAAGACAGCCTCCTTTGTTAAATTCCTATGGAAGAAGGTCTTTGCAGACAACTGATAAACAGTTATTATTTGGTGATTGAGATGGAGTTTAGGGCATCGAAAACTCAAATTGGCTACTCACTCTCCACCTCGGCTGCTTTCAGTCTTCCTTTGTGTTACACAGAACCACTATGACAGTTTCAACTTCCTGAGAGTCATTTGAGAAGTAGGTCCAATTTTAATGCTTAATACAAGAGTAGTACCTAAGGGAAACAAGTAAAATTAGTGCCTCTGATACTTTGTTAAAAATATATATTTGTTAAATATATATTGCTACTGGTGATGGTATTATAGTTATTCACAGGATACAACAATCTGTCCCCCAGAAGCCTGTACTTTAGTAAGCCCAGCAGTGTGATTTCACAAAGCATCTGCATAATCCTTTCCAGGACCACACAACTCCAACATGCAAACATGGGCTCAGAGCTCTTTTTCCACAAGGAAGGAGAACAAAGCAAGTTCAGGAAGTGCATAGGGAAGGAAGTGCTGAGTCCAGCAGCTTGTGTTTATGTGTGCCTTCCGTAGGTGACAAAGTCAGACAAACTACATGGGATGGCAGAGAGGCAAGAAATTGTTGCTTAAGATTTAAGTGAAGACGGCCTCTTCAACAGCAAGATTAAAGGAATCAGTTTTTAATCACTCTTTACTCCATGCTAGTGGCCAGCACCATAGCCAGTATCATACTAAAACCAAAAATATCATTTTACACACATTTGACACTTTTGCCAAAAAAAGAAATCAGAAAGTATAATTCTTCAATTTCTCAACAGCACCAACTACAGAGCCCTGTGGAGGGAGTCCTGCTTTCACACTCAGTGGGCTATAGGCAACTTAAGTCTCTGATTTGCCTACTGTGGGTTGTGGATTATAATATCTATTTCAAAGAACTGTCAGGAAGATTAAATGACACAAGAACATGGCAGTGCCAGGACAGTGGGAACCTGACACACGATGGGTGTCCAGTTGTTTGGTTCCTGTTGAGCATGACACAAGACAAATATTTCCGGTGCTTCCCAACGCTGATTTGATCAGAGTCTAACTGTCTGATTAAATATGGAAGAGAGTGTATTCTAATAAATCTTTGACAACTCAAAAATGACCTCACAGCAACACAGGAGGTCCTTCCCCCAAAGGACTTCAGAAGGTGACATAACATTTAAATGGTGATTAAAGCAGAGGCCAAGCAAAAACAGAATCTTATGGAAGAAATAAACTAGGTTTCCAGATACCTGAAGCAGAAATCCGTAAGCCAAGTCAGACCAACTATCAGTAGACACTCACTGGGGCTAACTAATATTACTATCAAGTAGCAAGATCCCTCATGAAGATGGGAGGTAGCTGGGTTCATTTTATCTAGGGACAACTATAAACACTGCGCCTGAGATTAAGGGCTGGGGCCAGAAATTGTCTTTCTTGGGTGAAAAATACATTTTGATCTGACACAAAGAAACTTGCAGAGATGAAAATAATGAGTTTTCTCAAATGCCTCTAAAGGCAGACATGCAAACCAGTCCACTGCATTTAGGGTGGGTACATGTCAACACATTTCCTTTAATTCAGGAGAGGATCTTCCTAAACCTGGAAAATATAAAGCAAGCAACCTTGAGTGTCATTGTCTCTGAAAACAAAGAGAAGCTTAGAGAAGTGTTTTCTTCTTTTCCTTTCAAGTGAGTCCTGAGTGTGTCTCCCTGTGCCAAGGACTAAAGATACCAAAGACCTGAGTGTCCTTCACCTAGATGATAGTTAAATGATCGAGAGCCATATAGCTATGCAACCAGATAAAAAAAGCCAAATGCCTGGGAACAGATAGGAACTACTAATTGCTCAGGAATGCAGAGACTCCTGCAGGGTGAAATAAAACAGAGCTCACAGAGATCTGGGGTTGAGTGTTTGCATCTTACTGAGCAACAGAACTGGTTTTATTGTTGTTGTTTTTAAAGATTTATTTATTTACTTTATGTGAGTACACTGCTGCTCTTTTCATACACACCGGAAGGGGGCATCAGATCCCATTACAGATGGTTGTGAGCTACCATGTAATTGCTGGGAACTGAAAGCAGGACCTCTGGAAAAGCAGTCAGTCTCTTAACCTCTGAGCCATCTCTCCAACCCTCTGGGGTATGTATATATATATATTTAACATAGAAAATATAAGAGAAAGGAAAATAGAAAGGCAAAAGCACACAAAGGAACAACAGAAAAATGACTGTTCTAGTTTTCTTTCTGAAGCTAGGAAGAGAGAGAGTGGGGGGAGGGGGAGAGGAGAAAGACAGGAAGAAAGAGAGGAGAGAGGGAGAGAGGAATGGAGGGAGAAGGAGAGAGGGGAAGAGAGGAAAAGAGAGGCGGGGAGAGAGAGAGGAAGAGGGAGGGTGAGATATGGATTATATAGGGAGGATCCCTGAAGGATAGGTAGCCCAGCCCCTGGGCTGGAAAGTTCAAGGTTGAGGGCAGGCAGGATATGCCAGGTAGGGATTCTGGGAGAACCTGGAAGCCAGGTCTGCTTTGGCATATAAAATATGCACCTCAGTCCCTCCCCCTACCCCGGGTAAGAAACCAAACACAAACAAACACTGACAAAAACAACCTGGGAGAAGAAAGGATTTGTTTGGGTTAAAAATTCCATCATCCAAGGACGCTCATGGTTGGAACTGAAGCAGAGACCCCAGAGCAGCTTCCGCTTACCTGCTTGCTCCTCCTTATGGCTTGCTCAGCTTCCTTCCAGCTACAACCCAAGATCATCTGGGGGCGGGGCCTGAGCCCTCCCACCTCCCGAGTTAGTCTTACAGGCTGGTCGGGTCTAAGGAGACAATTTGTCTTATGAGGTTCCCTCTTTTTAAGTACTTCTAGCTTGTGTCACATTGGCAAAAACTGACAGTTTCCATTCCAGAAGGTCACCA
Organism: Mastomys natalensis; assembly: GCA_021653895.1. Taxonomy (NCBI): domain Eukaryota; kingdom Metazoa; phylum Chordata; class Mammalia; order Rodentia; family Muridae; genus Mastomys; species Mastomys natalensis. The sequence goes on along the minus strand of JAJTUV010001611.1, from coordinate 270,844 downwards.
TTTTTGCTAGAGTTGATCTGATATGTTAGTGAGAAGTTGGCAAAGCAGACAAAAAGTAAAAACAATCAAACAAACACAAAAACTTAATTTTCAACAGAGGACAATATACAAGCTTCCCTAGGAAGAATAATGAATTTAAAATATGTGAGTACACCTATGTCAAATTTAATGACCTAATTGATAATATTGATATTATTGTTAGATTTTTTTCTATTTTTTATGAAATTCAAAGACGTGGCCCTCACAGCAATGTCCTAAATATGACTAAAGGATGGACTGATGAGACCCATGCCATGTTTAAGAAGTTAAGAATAGAAGTGGGGCTTCTTCGTGATCCATAGGAAAAATCTATTTACAAATGATCATTAGTAGATATCACCTCTTTTAGGGCTTCATTTGTAGGAATTAAAGCTGAAGGCTAAGTTCATACTCTGACTGGTACCCTGGTGTTCTGTAGAGTTACTTGAGAAGTGATTACCATAGCCTTCAAACAGTTTACAAAAGCTCATGTACCCATTATTATTATTAAAGCCTCCAAAATTTCCCACTGGCCTTGACAACAGGCAACGCTCATTTCAAAGTAATTTGGGGTTTTCAAAGTAAGCTCAGTTCCAGTTTGATAATTATACTCTTGTATTGTAGAATATTGGTGTTAGCATGTTTTTTGTTTTGTTTTCTTTTGTTTTGTTTTCTCTTTTGTGAAAGAGGAAGGCACCCAGAGAAGGTAACATGAAGGTTAAATCTGCTCTTGAAATGTAGAATCAGCTGAGACAGAGACTGAAGGTCCCAGCTACACATTGTTTCAGTGGCTCTGAGACAGAGGATCTTTGAAGAAGTCAAACTTTGTCTTTGATATTAGAAACAAAGTGATCATTTCATTCCTGTTTCTCTAAGCCTTGTTTCTTTGAGACAGGGTGTTGCCAGACAGCTCAGGCTGGCCTGAAACTTGAAGTCCTCTTATTCTGTCTCCCAAGTGCTGGGATTATAGGTATGCACCCACATGACCAGTTTCTAAGACTTTTAGATGAAGGACTTGAGGAGATGGTGTTTGGCAGCGTGAGTAGGAATTGCTGCTAGATAAAGAACCAAGAGGATTAGTTAGTTTAAACATTTGATCTTTAAGGTCTAGGGTTAGATATCTGAATATCAGTACAATCAATCCATTGGGTGCATGTTGAGGTTGATCTGTTGCTATGTGTTGAATGCTAAATTCTGTACTTGAAGGTCTAGGCCTACAAATGACTTCTCATGTTAACGAACTTTTGTTTTGCAAACCTTGTTCCTTGATTTAAAACTATTGGTTAAATAAAAATGGCCATAGCCAATTACTGGAGGGATTAGAGGTGGGTGGGTAAGAAGTTGGAAGAGGAGACACCAAGAGGAAAGAGGAAGAAGGATAAGAAGGAGGAAGCCACCATGACGGGAGACAGACAATGAGCACATGGCCAGGAGAAACAGCAAGTATCTGGGGTACACAGCTGGAGATGTAGCAAGGCCTGCAGGTAAAAGAGTAGATTAGGGGTGTCCCTTGTTAAAGCCAAATGAAATAACCATAGTCTGAGTCTCATTTATTTGTAAGCTAGTTGGGAATAAGCTTGCCACAGGTATAAGTTGTTGGCATCAGAGATCCTTAACACTAGAGAGTTTGAGATCCTGTGAGTGACACTATAGTTAAAGCAGTTAATTTTGGGGCAGCATGAATTGGGTTATGATACAGCACACATAGGACTAGTCCCATTCCCCTCTATTAGGTAGGTAAGCTTAGAGTAAATCAGGAAGACAGTAATGTGAAGAATTGTTCTTTGTACATGCGTGTAACTGGCTAAAGGATAATACAAAGCTAGGCTTCCTGGCCACTGAGCCCCAGGGACCCTCCTGACCTCACTCACCCAGTGCTGGGATGACTAGTGTGCGCAATCAAACCCTGCTTTTCGGCATGTAGGTAATAGGGTTCAGACTCCAGCTCTCAAGCTTGTGAGGAGCACTTTATGCACTAAACTCTATCTCAGACCTCCAGCCTTGCTTCTCTCTCTTATGCCGCAGAGAATCACATTAAATGATGAAAAACATGTTCAGGGAAGTTGTAATAGGAGATTTAAGTGGGAAACAACCTGTCTACCAACAGAGAGTTTATATACTAACACAACAGATATTAGGAATCTCTTACAAAATAAAAGCAACTGGAAAAAGGAGTCTGACTTGCTACAAATTACAACCTACATTGAGACTATGTCAATCAAACTACCGTGGTACTGACACACTGGTATAAAAAGTAGCAAATGTGTTCTAGAAGTTGATTCAAGACACTCTGAGAAGTTAACATATGATGACTTGGTTTACAGTTGTGCTATCAAGGCCAGCTATTTTGGGGAGCATGTGCTGGGGATCAAACACTCGAAACTAAGTTTCAGCCCCAATCTATTGTTTCATTTTATTTTGAGATGGAATCTTACTCAGTTCTTCTAGCAGGCCTTGAACTAATACTCCTCCTGGGTCAGCCTCCCCAGTAGTTGGGATTACAGGCCTGTGCAACTGAATTGTATTTCAGAAGAAGGAAATATCTCTAACAATGTGGAATTAACATCTAAAGTACAAAAGGAATAATAAAACATTTCACTAATACATAAGAAAATATTGTGGAACCTTGCAGTTAAATGAAACTTTCTTAAATAACTCCTAATATTCATCCACAAAGGAAACCCTGGCTTCCTCAAGTAATTGACTTTTGGATGATATACCCCAAATGAAAAGACTTGAAAATATAGTGCATATGTTAGTAAAGGATGGACTGCCTCACAGTGTGAAGGTATGGTATAAATATATTTACTTTAACATTGTTTGAAGTGGAAAACAACTTAAATGTTAAGGAAGAGGAGAGTATCCAAATGACTTGTGGTATAGTCATGATATGACTGTGATTGAAATCTCAAACCACAGCAGGAACGTGCATGGTTCAGAAACTAGCCTAAATCAGGCTGGAATGTGTCACTGCTAACGTTAGAGCATCTCCCACAGCAGAATATTAAGTCCTTTGTGGAAGGCAGAGACCACAAAGGGCAGAATCTGGAGGACTCTTCAAGGCCTGGATGGACATGCCACCCACTTCCTCACAGTGATGTATGACCAGGCAGCATCTTCACTGTGATGGGTGGGTGGCATTTGCCTTCATTGTTTAGCTCAAATTCCATGTTGAAGGTGAGAGGAGCAGGGGCTCACTACCATGTGATAGCAGAGATAGTTGAAGAATGAACCTTCTGAAGGCATACTGAGGATTCCAAACAGCACTGGAATTGGGCTCTTGAGATGGAGTAAGACACAACTGAGCCAAGGCTAGTTCCATAATGTTCCACACCAAATCAATGGGTTGGTAGCAATTTGCAACCTGTAATAACAGAGAGAGATCCAGAACTAGAAAATGAGGAGGATAGGGGTACTATATAAATTGTTCTTATATGGGAGACAGATTGTTAAGTTCTCCTTAATGAGACAGAAGGGTGTTCAAGCCAGAATAGAATATCAAGAATATCAAGAAAGAATCTTCTAAGAGATCTTTAAAACTTTTTTTTTAAGTTTATACTTAACAACCAAAATTTGGTTAGGTTTCTTTCTTTCTTTTTTTTTAACCACTTCAAACATTGGTTGCTGTTTTGTTCTGACTCACTCACAAATGGGGACTCTTCACCTTTTTAGAACAAATTTAGGTTTACAGGAATCAGGTGAGCAGAAATCTCTGTGCTCTAACTCCTCTGGGCCCTGTCTTAGTTGGTGTTCTAGTGCGTGAAGAGACACCATGACCACAGCAACTCTTACAAAGGAAAACATTTAATTGGTGCAGACTTACAGTTCAGAATTTTAGTCTGTTTGCACCATGTCAGGAAGCATGACAACACACAGGCAGACGTGTTGCTGGATGGGTAGCTGAGAGGTCTATATCCAGATTAGCAGGAAGTTGAGACACTAGGTTTGGCTTGAACATTTGAACCCCCCCACCCCGCAGTGACACACTTCCTTCAACAAGGCTACACCTACAATGAGGCTATACCTACTCCCTATTAAGTAGCTCTACTCCCTAAAACCTAGCATTCAAATCTATGAGCCTATGGGAGCTATTCCTATTCAAAGTACCATAGTTCCTCTACTACTTCTCCCATTAACATTAGTAAATTACATTTAATGTAATGCATTTGTCTCAGTGGATGGGTTGAAGCTGATACAGTGTTAACTGAAGCCCATAGTTTTGTATAACCTGCAATCTTTTGATATACATCCTTTGGGTTGTGACAAATATATGTGGTGACATGTGGTCACAATTATGGTATCACATGTAATATTTTCGCTGCCCTAAAACTCTTTTGAAGTCTCCATACTCACTTCCGTGTTCCTCCCTCCCCTCCCCGCACCCACCCTGCAAGCATTTATGTTTTTATTGTCTCCCTCCACAGTTTGCCTTTCCAGACGATACTCCAGTTGGAGCCATATGGTCTGCAGCCTTTTCTAATGAGCATTTGTTTTAAGCTCAGCAATATGCACTTAAAATTGTTTTATTTCTGTGGCTTGGCAGTTCATTTCTATTTACTGTTGAATATTCCAAGGTATAGGTATAACACAGTTCTACCTACTCATTGAAGGACATCTTGGTGATATCAACATCTGAGTGATTATGATTAAAACTGCTATTGTTTTTTTTCCATTGTGGTCTAAGGTTTTCTACTCATATAAATAAGAACCTTAGATTGCTAGTGCTAGTTCATATAGTAAAATAGTGTCTAATATGTAGAAAAATGCCAAATCTACTTGCAAACTGGCTACACCATTTTTGCATTGCCATGATAGATGAGGGTTCCTATGGGGCCAGATCCTTGACATTTGGCATTGTCATTGCTTTGGATCTTAGCCATTCTCAATGGGCCCAGTCTGAACTATTTTTCAACCAAAATAGGTAAATATCTTAGGATAATTAGTGTGTATGTCACCCTGGGAAAAGAACGAAAAAAAAAATAAAACCAAAATAGTAACTTTAGATTTGGCTTTCTGGGTAAATGAGAGTGGTTTTTAAAAATGTATTTTTATGCAATAGCTTCCTAGGAACAGATTAAAATCTGTGGCATGATAAATCAGAGATGAGATTTTGGATTATTCACAAATGTTGTTTGTGCATTAAAGTTTTAATGTTGGTGCTGAAGAGATGGATCAGTCAGTAGAATGCTTGCAGTACTAGCAAAAGGATCTAGTTTGATGCCTAGCACCTAGTTAAAAACAAAACAAAACAACCAGGTATGGAGAAACAGACCTCAGAAAAGGGGAAGCAGAGGCAGGAAGAGCCCCACCTCCCGGGGCGGAGGGCAGTCAGTCTAGCAGAATTAGTGAGTTCCAGATTCAGTGGAAAATCCTGTCTCAGATACCAAGATGGGGAGTAATTGATGAACATTCTCATTGTCTTCCTCTGGCCTCCACATGTGCATAGGTGTGTGTACACATGAACACATACACTATCTGACAAAGGCTATAAAGATAATGTGGTGTGAACATGACCAAAGTATGTTACATTGCATGTATAAAAATGTCACTATGTTTTGTGCGACCCATGCATGCTAACAAAATAGAAGGCTAAAAGGTGTACAGTCCTTATATGGCGTGTGGCTAATTCAACGTGTAAAATAAACACTTAGAGATGGCCTGTGCTTGGGATGTTTGGTCCGGGTCTTTCACTTAGCAGGACTCCAGTTCTTGCCTTAACACTTTGGCTATGGCTGTTGGCTTTTCAGGTATAAATTCTGGTCTGAAGTGTGATACTTCCATCTTTCTTTGAGAGAAAAGCATGTATTATCATGTGAATCAGCATCCTATCTATTCATCTCTTCTGTACCTGAGAACATGGCCTGACGGAGAGTTGAGCTGAAACTCTGTTTGCAAATTATTGTTTCTTATTCTCGGGACGGAAGTGTTTCCTGGAACTAGGAATCTTCACGCTGTGTTTCTATGGCTATTATGTGTAATCTCACCAATGAGTCATCTTCAAAGTGCTGAATCTTAAATGAAGAAAGCAAATATAGACTAGTACAATAGTAAAAGTACAATATATATTTTCTGAAAACAAAGGCAAGCTATATGACATACTTTAACCTTTCTCTTGAAAGTCATCTTTGAACCCAGTCATGGCAGCTCTGAATGTTAGTCACTGTGTGCTGTGAAATAAACCCTTTTTCCTGGAGGTCACAAGTTCACACTTTCGAGAAATTCTGGAATTTTGCCTTGTAGTAAATTTAAATTTTAAAAATGACAATATAAGACACAGACTCCATACTTTCAGTGTTCATTCAGTGTTATTCAGTATGCATAAACAAAATCAGTTTTCCTTTTCCTAGAATTTAATAATACTAATATCTAGTGACTTGACTAAAAAAAAATCAAAAGCCAAATTCATGGGGGAAAAAAGTGAAACAAAAGCAAAATTTGTGAAAGTTACTTCCTATCAAGACTCCTAAATATTGCCACTGTGAAATTTTACTTTCCTCATATACCACAAAGGAAGAGTCCAAACAAGTTCTTCTTTTGTTGTTATTTTATTTGGGAGAGGGCATTGTTTGCTTGTTTGTATTTTCAAGACAGTTCTTTTGCACACCCTTGGCTGTTCTGGAACTCTGTAGACCAGGCTGGCCTCGAACTCAAAGATCCACCTGCCTCCGTCTCCTGAGTGCTGGGATTAAAGTGGTGTTTCACCACAGCCTGCTCCCAGCAAGTTTTTAAGCTGTTACATTATTGCTTTCTGTAGTGGATGAGACCAAGGACATCTAGGCAAAAAAGGACATGTTTCTGGAGATTGCAGGACACACACAGACAAAAGTAAATCAGGAGACCTTTAGAACATTAGTTGCCCCTTTTGTCAAAAAAAAAAAAATTATACTCTTCACATTTCTTCCTATAAAGTCCTAGGAAGATGTACACTTCAAGCTGTTGAAATTTGTTGGCATTTGTTTAATGATTTCAACTGTAATCATCATTGCTGGAGAATGTCAGAAATTTAACTTTCCCAACAACTCTGTTCAAATGAAATGAATCTAGCTAGTAGTCTAGCAACAGTAAGGGGAGAATGAGGAAGAGGGAAAGGGAAGAAGAGGAAGACAGGAAGGAAAGAAGGAGGAAGAGGAAGAAACAGAGGTAGAGAAGTAGGAGGAAGAGACAGAGAAAAGGTTACAGAATGTAAAGAAAGTGAGGTTGCTTTGTAAAGGAGACTGTGACTGCTGGATTTTACTGTCTAAATTTTGCTGGATGGTGGTTGTTGGTCCTGACTAAATCAATGCTAGTGTGTATCCTTCAGATAGTTTTCTGAAAAGGCAGCCCTGAGTGAAGGTCTTCTGCACTGTTACGACTGAGGGAGGAGACAACAAAACATTCGGTGTGTGGAGCCCCTGGGTGCTGCTGATCATCTTATAGTGCACAGAACAGCTTGTAGTGAAGAATCCTGTAGCCCCACGGGCCAACAATGCCAAGGTTGAGGAGCCCTGGCTTAAAAGGCTAGGCCGTAAATACTACATTTTCCTCATCTTTAAACGACTCTAGTAAATACGCAGGCATCTTCATCATAAAAAAATATACATATGCAAAATAGTTTTTTATACTTTATATTTATACTTTTTAGTCCTTGCACACTGAGGTCAAAACTTTGGAAAAGCGTTCTACCATGTTACTGGATATAAGAATATATTGATTGCATGCCATTTATTAAACTTCCAAGTGATTAAGTACTATACCTGATATACCTCTCTGTGGCTGTCTGATCCATAGCCACCAGGAAGGCACCATTTACTGGTGTTTCTGTTCTACTGGCCAGCTGACTAGGTTGATGAGGGTGTTTCTGTTGGAAGTGAGGGCTGCACTCTGCCCTCTGGCTCACTTTGAGACCTGGTGGTTCTGGGAGCTGGCAGTGCTATCTTTATCCTTCTTACTTGACCTGCCCTGTATGTCTGGGCTCTGGCTTCTCACTTCCTTTAGTTTGGCTGCAGTGGTGAAGAATGAGGGGGGAGGGGCTGTGTCAGCCACACAAGGATCTGCACATTTTACTTGCAGAGTCGCTGTGGCTCTGACCACCAGAACCTACACTTTACAGACTCACCTTTTCCTTTCATATCTAGGTCTTTAATTAAACACGGCATCTCTTCCTATGAAAACAATATAAATAACATCTGAGTTTGGCACAATATGTTTACCCAGGCCTGAAGTTTAATTTGGAAGGATACTGTGAACTCTGGTCTGTTCGTCATTATTCTAGCTATGGTAGAGAGATATGATGTTTAAAATGTTTCATTTTAAATGGCGACTTAACAGTTCTTTCTTGAAAAAAAAAAAGAGATCTAAAGTGCATCAAAGAGAAGAAAAAAACAATTTTAAAAACCATTAGTTTATATGAGACATTTTGAAGAAAGCATTATAAATGTAAAAGTTTCTTCCAAAAAGCAAAGAAAAATACACTGATTCCATTTCGGTATATTAAAAGATAGTATTTTTTTTTAATTGCCTGAAACTTTTCTTCAAGGCCCTGGCTAGGCAGACATATCGGTGGTCATGTGTCCAGGGCCTCAATCTTGGATAGTTCTGTACCCATGAAGCCCTTCATGAATCTACGTGTTAACATGGTTTTTATGTTTTGTGTTCAATTATGCCACTGTGCATTTTCATAACTAACTATTACACAGAAGGAGAATATTCAACTGGTGGGAGGCAGGGGTTATTGCTCTGGAGAAGGACAAGATTTGTGTTAATTTCCATAGTGATAAATTTTAACTTACTGTTAGGTATGATGTCCCAATTGTGTCATCATTCAAAGTTATAGGATATCAGTGGCATTGTTGTATTAAAGATCTTAGGGCTGTGGCTTTGGTAGCATAATTACGAGCCTGTTTGATTTGCACATTCCATCTCTTTATCTGGCGCTATTTGGGGTATGCACACACACACACACACACACACACACACACACACACACACAAATATGCCTCTCCATTGAACAAGGACAGCATTTTAATGATACCCTAGAGGATACTATTCCCAGCAAAGAACCTCCTTTTATCTGCCTCTACTTACTAAAAAGTTTGTTTAAATTTTATTCTGTATTTTGGCTGGCCTCTAATCATTTAAATCTAAACATCAAGTCTTTGGAAATAGAACTTTCCTGATCCAGTGGGGTGGGGAGGGCAAGAACACACTCTATATTTAATGTCCATTAGAGATCCTGAAGAGTTAGGAGTGGTTTTCAGGGGTGGTTTAATTCACATTATCATTTCTAGGTGAAGAACACGGGGTCAGAGGCTATAGTTGTCTAGGGACCTCCTGTTCCAGACCTCTGATTACCAAATAGTAACATTTCAAGATGGCGCATTTCTATTGACAAGTGTTCATTTCTGTATTAATACCGGATTGTCAAGGCTCACATATCGGCTGGAGAGATGACTTAGTCAGTAAAGTGCTTGCCATGCAAGTCTGAGGACCTGAGTTCAATCCCTAGAATCCACATAAAGACTTCAGGCATGTGAGGCTGTACTTACAATCCCAGCATGGTGGTAGAGATGGGTCCATTTCTGGAGCCCAGTGGCCAGTCAGTGTAGCATATTTGGCAAGTGCTTAGTCCTAATGAGAGCTATTGTCTTAGCAAACAAGCTGGATGGTGCCTGAGGGAGAACACCACCTGAAGTTGACCTCTGGCTTCTTTATGCATGTGTACGCGCGCGCGCTTGCGCGCGCGCGCACGCGCGCGCGCGCGCACACACACACACACACACACACACACACAGGCACGCACACCCTGAACATCCATGAATACACACACCTCTATAACATGTTTCAAAGCCTAAATGCACTTTAGAAAATCAATGTTCTACCTTTTAATGAGCACTGTTAATTTGACAACCTCAAAAATTAGCCACTTTTATCCAATTCACAAAATGCAAAGAGCATGTGTTTTAAGGCAACAGAAACACAAGGGCTGTTGTATCTCAACCACTTCATATCTAAATGGCAACTCCATATTAGATAAGGATATCCTTAATAAAGGAAGTAAAATAAAAATGAAACTTGGTCATAATTCATTTCCAATGTGGTATATAGCCAATGTTATAAAACTCAAATATCAACTATACTCTGATTTCAAATTTGTATACTACTGAATTAGCCATAAAGATTTTGTACTGTAGGGATTGACCTGCCTAGCTTCTGACTAGCAGAAGGCCCATGTTCTATTGTGTCCATGCATGGAGACTGGAAATACCACGCCAAAATCGAGTGCCTTTCATGTTAGAAGCTGTCCTCATCTGCTTTGTCTACGGCCACACACCAGGTTATTCTTCCTCAAAGCATGTTTAATAGGAACAAAGGTCACTCACCACCATGATGTTTCCTGCTGATCTGAAGCAATCGTGTTCTCTCATTTTGTCTTACTTTTGTTTTATTGAGATGGCATCCTCTAGGTAGCCTAAGCCAGGCTCAAACCTGTCTCAACCTCCTGACTGCTGGAATTCCAGTTATGCACCCATATTCCCAGCTTAGCAATTTCATTATTAAGGGCATTTGTGAGTCAATATTCATACAAGAACAAACATCTCCTGGACTGGCAAGGCCATTCATGGGTGAAGGTCCTTGCCTCCAAGGCTGAGAACATTAGTTCAGTCCCAGGACCTCCATGACAGAGGGAGCACTGACTCTCAAAAGCAGCTCTCTTGCCTCCACACAATAAATAAATGAAAGAAAAAGCTTGCAAAAAAAAAAAAAAGAAGAAGAATAAAGATCTCTTATCTGCCAAGTGGTGAATAAGTTCAGCAAATGAGTTATCCTATAAGGACATGAATGCTAAATTACATTGTAAAGAACTCCTACTAAAACTAAAGCCAGGTGAGTGAATCCATTGTTTCTAGACATTTAACAGATACACATTGCATTATCCATATGACCCATTAGTGATAAACAGGAGATAAATGCTAAAACATTTGTTCCTGCAAGGATCATATATGCATTATGAGTGGTGCACTGTGAAAAGTGACCTGGGAAAATATTTTTAAGGATCTATATTCAGTACTTAAGGAAAATTCAAACACAATAGTCAAATGAATTTTAAAAACCCAACAGCTGGGTCTCAACCAAGATTTATGACGTTGTTCTTGTATTGAAATAAGAGTAACATCTATGTTCTAGTTGGAAATAATCCCTTTTGAATATCAGTTTATGAGGAATTTAAATGGACTTATATTTAGAGTTGATACATGTATGCACATATTTTCGGGTTCCTCCATTCCAACAGCTGACTGGAGATCTTGTTTGAGACACACTAGTTTCCAAACATTCATTTTAAACACTAGAGTGTTTTGAGCATTTTATCTATAGCATAGAAAAATGTAAATAACCCTTCAAGACTATTCTTTAACTGTTGACTCAGTTGCTCAGGATGCAGGGGCTGTCAACATGAGGTGCTTTCTGATTTGATTACATCATACATTTATCTGACCTTTTGGTGAGTTACTAAATTCACACAGACAAGAACCCCTACTAACTACAATACACACACACACACACACACACACACACACACACACAGAGCTCAATGGTGAAGCACCTGCCTCACATTGCAAAGCTCTGAATTCCATCCTTAGCTTCATAAATGAAAGGAAACCAAACGAATAGTTCTCACTCATTCACAGGCGCTGGTGCAAGCCAGATATACCTGCTGCCTAACAGTGATAAAGCTGAGAAGAGTAATTCCTCATATTTAAAGAGATTGCACAGACTTTCTCATTTTGAGATTATCTGAAGTGATTTCTCTCTCATTCCTCCTCTTCTCACTCCCTCCTCTCCCTCTCTCCATGTTTCCTCTTCTTTTCCCAGGGAAATTCCCTAAGATTCTACCACTAAACTTCCCTAGTCCTTCCTTCCTTATTTATTTATATTTATTTATCAATGAGGCAGGGTCTTAATATGTAGCTCAGCTTAGCCTCAAACTCACTGTGTAGTCCAGGCTGGCCTCAAACTTATGATCCTCCTGTCTCTGATGGCTCCTTTGTGCTGGGACTAGTGGTATGTGTCACAGGGCCTGTTTCTCATGAGCCATCTGAATTTTAGTAACAAACCAGTATTTGTGTGATTATGCAATGTGTTGCTATGGATTTGAGCAAAGTCTAGAATAAGTATTTGATTGCACATTATAATAACTTCTTTCCAAGTCCTTGGTGGGGCTTCACAGAGCTCTGCTGTGTGTTTAGGTTATGTGAACAAAGCCTTTGGAAACTCCAGTTGATTTCTTGGCTTCTGTGCTTCATCCACGAATTGTCCTTTAAATGACAAAGAACAGTGCTGTCCTAGTGTAGACAAATGACTTATAATGCAGACCAAAATTACCTTCAAGGACCTGTGTAATAGAAAAGAAGAAAGCACTTACATTTAACTTTCAGATAATGCAAAATAATTAGCTCCATTGAAAAGTTTTTACTTAACTATAATTGCCAAAGTAGTCATTTGTAGTCTTAATTAACAGGCCGAGTTATGACTCTATGAAACATGGCCGTTTAAGGCATAATAAAATGGGTGGTGTATTTTAACATAGGTTTCTAATAAAAAGGCTTAGGAATACACTAGCAGCGTGTTCCCATTGTCTCTGTTAGGAAAGTACTTGCCTGCAGAGCTACAGTCATTCAGTCCCTGCTGCAGCTTAGACGCTGACAAATTATTCCTCTGTGAAGTGACTTCTGAGGCCAAAGGCTTTTCTCCTGCTATGATTATTAATTGTTGGGAAAGCGGATGTCTACGGTACTCTGACTATAATTTCACACCAGATGGGAAGCCCTAACGAGGCTTCCTAGTTTTTCTAAATTTCCCCTTGGTTCTTTTGATAGTGACAATGGCTGGCAAAAATGACCAAATTTGATTCTTGTTTTACATCAGGCATCCCCTTGTTCTGATGAACATCGCCTTCTGTAGCTAATTTACCGCCCTCGAGGCCCACACGTATATCACAGGCAACTGAGAGGAAAAAACAAGTGAGGAAGGCTACCACTTGATTTCGATTTTCTGTAGCGTCTGTAGCAAAAAAAAAAGTAAAGATCCACATTTCCCACCTTCGCCATGGTCTCTGAAAACGGCTGGCTGGCTTCGATTCATTTATAGATAGCCCCTGGCTCCTCGGTGGCTCCCGGATGCCCTTGCTCCTGGCCTTCTGCCCCTTATGACCTGGCTATCCTCACTAGCCCAAGAGCGTTTTGGTAGATTCTTCAGAACTTTCTACACAGAAAATTATGATATCTGCAAATAAAGTTGTTTCACTTCTTCTTTCTCAATCTCTATAACTTCTATTTGTGTTAGACTTACTAGCTACGGCTTCCAGTGATGGGAAGAACATCTTGCTTTGTTCTCAGATTTCAGGGAAAGTATCCAGGCCCTTGCCTCCAAACCGAAGGCTGTTGGATGCCTTCTGTAGGTATTCTCTGTGGAAGCTCTTTTCTCTATTGCCTGTTTTTGTTGTTGTGTTTTTGTTTTTTTGAGAGTTTTAAAACATGATCATGATCCTGGAGAATGTTTTGTTTGTCAAATGTTATTTCTCCATTAACTAGCATTATATGATAGTTCTATTTTTCCACCTATGGATGAAGTAAACTCACTGAGTTTTTATTTGAATGTGTCGTATATCTAGAAGATTTATTTCCTGAGTGTATGATTTCTTATTGGTTTTGGTATGCAGTTTTCCTTTCTTGTATTTAAATATTTATCTGGCTTTACTATTAGGGTAATTCTGAATTCACAGGATGACTTGACAAGAATTCTGTTTCTCTTTCCTAGAAAAGGTTATGGATAATTCATATTATTTTTCTCTAAGTATTTGGTTGCTTTATCAGTAAAATTATATGGTTCTTGTGCTGTATTATTATGACAGATTATTGATTTAGTTTCTGCAATAGCTATAAGGCTCTCAGGTTATCTATTTCTGCCTGGGGTAAGTTTGTAGTTTATTTCACTCAGGAATTGATCTAATTCATCTTAGTCACCAAGGCCATGACCATCCAGGTGCTAACAGTTTCTCTTATCCTCTTGTGCCATGGATCTACAGTGGCCACCCATCTCTGATAGTGGTATTTTGTTCTTTCTCTCTTCTTGGTTAATCTGGTGTGATGGTTACTGCTAACAACTTAAACTGATTTAGAAATACCAAGGTAACACATTTGGATATATCTTAGGGACATTTTCAGAGAAGTTTAACTGAGAGGGAAGGATCCCTCTTGAATGTAGATGTCACTATTCCACAGGTGGGGATGTGGGACACAAAGGAGAAACTAATGGAGTACCAGCAAGCATCTCAATGCTTCAGACTGAAGACCACACGACCAGCTCCCTGACCCACCCGAGCCCTGTCTTCCCACCATGGTGGACTCTGTCTCTGAACCGAGCTCAAACTCACTCTTTCTTAAATTACTTCTGTTAGGTATTTTGTTAAAGCAACAAGAAAAGTCAGAATTATACTTGACTAGAGATGTATTGGTTTTTATTGGTCTCCAAGAACAATTTTTGAATTCATTAGTTTTCTGTATTTTATTATTTTCAGTGTCATTGATTAGATATTCTAATAAACATATTTCTTACTTATTTCTTTCTATAGCTCCTTTGGTCAATTTTTTTTTGTTTGTTTGTGGACATTTTCTTTTCTAGTATATACATGTAATACTATGAACTTCCCTCTAAAGACTTTTCCCCTCTACCAATGCTTCATTTTATTATTATTATTATTATTGTTGTTGTTGTTGTTGTTATATTTATTTAAATTTAACAAAGGATGTAGTCTGTCTTGGCAAATGATCCATGAGAGTACAACAAGAGTGCATATTCTGTAGCAGCTGGATTGCTTTATATGTCAATAAAGCAAGCAGGCAGTGTTGTTTCACCTGGGTTGGACATACTATGTTTACTAATAGTGTTGTTTCTTAGTCTCCCCTCTGCTCCTTCTTTACACTGGACTGGACTGTCTCTGCCTTTGTTTCCCTTTTGTTCTTGTTCATACACAAATGACAAGTGGTAAATCCATGTCTGGAAGTTCTTTCTTTTTCCTAGAGCTTTTAGCACCATGGTTGTCTTAGGGTAAAGATCACCAAAAAAGCGAATGGTAGTTGACTGACTGAAATGGACCAACATGAGCTTAACCCCCATCCAAATCCTGAGGTTACTATAACAAAATCCCACAAACCATGTAGCTTAAAACAACAAATTTATGCTATAGTTTTGAAAGCCAAAGACACAAAAGAACAAAGTACAAATTAGCACTGTCTGGGTCTCTAGGAGAGAACACACCCGCTCTTCTGAGGGCTTCTACTGTGTACACTAAGGACCCATGACTTGTAGCAGGCACAGATCTCTATCTGGTTCAGCATGTGCTGAACAGGGGCTTTCCCTCTGTGTGTATCCTCTATCTGTATGTCTGCTGTGGTCTCTCTCTCTCTCTCTCTCTCTCTCTCTCTCTCTCTCTCTCTCTCTCTCATGTGTGTGTGTTTCTTTTTCTTTTGTCTGTGTGTGGGGGAGGGTTCAAAGGTCAATGTTGGAGGTCTTCCTCAGGAATTTTCTACCTTATTGTTTTGAGATAAGGTCAAGAAACCTAGATTTCAATTCAGCAGCTAGACTGGCCCTTGAACCTGCTGGCCAGACAATCTAGTCACCAGGTTGAAATTGAGATTTCATAATTCTGCCTCAAAGACTTCGCTGGGAGGAGTGTCACACATCCGGCACCCACTAGTGATGCTCAGGTGTTTATGATGTCATAGAAATGCTGGCTCATACAAAAACAATGTGGAGATGTGTGGGAAAAGCCAAATGTGCAGCTCTGTGCCTTTTGGGTCTAGGGTGAATTTGTGCACAGCAGACAGCATTCAAATTTCATCTGCCAGGCAAGCAGAGAAAATGATTTGTTATTGCTTTAAGCGGGACACTGTTTCATTTAGTGAATGCAAATCTTCTGCACTTCTGATACAGCTCAATGTTCTGCTCATTATAAATGGAAAACAGCTCGTCATGCTTTGGCATTTCCGTAACATGCACCACATCACGGTATCCAGTGAGGAGAGGTTTAATTTGCTTCAAATAACTTACTTTGTGGCCATACCTGGAAACCTGATGGACAACAGAAATGTCAAAGTCCCCAGCAGGTTGTTTTTAGTAAAACATGTTCATCAATAAAGGTCAATGTAAAGTGGGGCAAGATCTAGTATTCTTGCCTTCCTTCATTTAGAATTCAAATAGTCTGTGGATTTTAGCTCTTGTTGCTTTTATGAGTATGTATGGACTACCAACTTCAGACGAGGACTGTTCACAGTGAGATTATGGACCCTTCACCACACTTACCACATTGGCCATTTATGGGATATTCAAAAGGAGGATCCACTCCCTACTTTGGGCAGATTCAGGTATTGAGAGGGAAGCATGCAGACTTGACAGTGATTAATCTCTTACTCTATCTTGCTTTAAAAGGCTTGGGTATGTCACAGTGGCTGAGTGGTTATCTAGCCTGAAAATGGCCTGGATTTGATCCCCAACACCACATTGGCCAAACAAACGGAAGTGATTGAAGGACTTTACTGAAGTACAAGTTTTTGGATATGTCAGGTGATACAGACTCACGTGGTGTTTTGTTAAGAACCCTTTTAAAAAATAGGTTTAAAAAAAAATCTAAGCTTACACTTTACTCCGCCTTCATTATTGTTTTGGCCTCACAATTATCTATCTTTGTGCTTAAATTTTCAGTCAGGATCTAGCTTCCAGGGTAAAGACTTCCTGTAGACATCTCATGGATTAAGGAGGATTGTTTCTGGAAGATTCATAGCTGGGGCCTGAATCTCCCTGGATCTGTCCATACAATAGAAGAAGAATCATTCTACCCTTACAGCCCCCACAACACCTCTAAA
The DNA here is from genome assembly GCA_021653895.1 of Mastomys natalensis. NCBI lineage: Eukaryota > Metazoa > Chordata > Mammalia > Rodentia > Muridae > Mastomys > Mastomys natalensis. The sequence goes on along the minus strand of JAJTUV010001611.1, from coordinate 253,928 downwards.
AAGATTTAAGAAAGATCCAGCTGGTTTTTTTTGTTTGTTTGTTTACTTCTGACATCCTTTCATCAGGAGGGTCCTTATTAAGCATAAGTGTGTCATGGGTACTGGGGACATAATGAACAGGGCTGTCCTGGATCCTGCTGGTAGGGAGCTCAGTCTGTTGAGAGGCTCAGATGAGTGGTTATTACACTGTATATAAGATGTGTGACACAGGCCAGATGCCGGGTAACTGCACATGGCAGGCATGTCTGCACTGGATTGGGTAGGTCAGAAGGCTTGCTGGTGTCTCCTAAGGATAGGGGATAGGCAGAAATGAGGCCACAAGAAGACAGGAGAATATAATAAAGGAAGTCCAATAAAGAGGAGTCTAGGAAAAGGAGAGCACAGAGTAACTGTAGGTTGGAACTGTCACTTTGGGAAGGAAGAGAGGACAGTCAACAAGTTAGAGGTTGAGATGTTAGCTAGGTGGTGACAGAATGACATGCTGCCTGAGGGAAATCAGACAACAATCTACCTGAAGTCATGATTTTCAAATGCTTTATATGTTACAAGGAATCCAGCAACACAAAATAAGAATTCCTATAGTATATTTATTTTGGAACTAAGTATGTAAAACTACCACCCAATGTCAATACATGTTTTTATTGGAATATCAGAACAACAGTGATTTTTTTCCCCTTCCCAGTAACCCAAATTACATGTCTCCACCTTCCTTTGACATGTTAAGCACATATATAATTTTTACTTTCATCCCATTTTGAAAATATTTCTATATTACTGTCTAGAATAGTTAGTAGAAGTAGATAGATATAAATTATGTATTTACCTTTAATGTATTTTAAGCCTTACTTGAATTTTCTTACATTTTTTCCATTTTAGTTCTTTGAGAGTTTCATGCACTTGTACATGGTGAATTTTAGTCATTTTTCATGTCCCCTCTGTCACCCCCTCCCTCCTGTGCTGCTGAAACCATTCTTTTCAACAAACTCCTTTGTCCTTTTCACATTTTCTGTGTATGTGTGACCCACAGAGTTTACATGGGGGTGCTTCTAAGCATGGGTAGGAAGCAACTTACTGGAAGATGGACAACTCATCAGTGGCCAAATTTAAGCCTGACATTTCAATGAAAAACTCTTCAGTAAAGATAGAAACTCCATCAATAAGGAGACTCATGCTTTTGTTTTTTAATTAATCGAAGAATAGCCTTATGGCTAGCTTATAATTCTTCACCGCTGCATGAATAGTCCACTCATAGCCGAGATGGATGAGATATTTACAAAGCAATTTGAACTGAATCTTGAATACCCACATAGTATTTTTTCTCCAATACATGGGCTCAACTTATACACGCATACAAATGTGCATCTTGGGGGATTTTCCAGGCCTTAGTGGGTCATACATCATGATGAAGGTCTATATCATTTGACTCCCTGAAGGAAGAATATTAAGTGAAGCAAAACAGGTAAGAGTAAGCTTGCACTTCACACGCTCTGGCAATCTTCAAACCTAAATACAACCAGGGTGACGGCATTGGAAGAGAGGCCTCATCAAATTAATAAACGCTAGAAAGTGTGACAGGATGGGATTTGTCACCTGCTTGCCTCCTTTGGGCATGAATAGATTTTATGGTTTAGCTTCCACATGGGCCATAGCAGCTAGGTAAGAAATGGAAAATCTTAAAATTGGACAAAATGATGAGAGTGAAAAGATTGAGGTCCTCAGGATGATGTATATATGAGATTTTAATAGCTTTCTGTCAAAACTTGAAAGAAAACAGTTACTTTTTTTAATTAAATTGAACACACAGCACAAGAAGAAATAGACCAACTTTTTAGTAGACTAGACATTTTTATCTTTCACAATATTCAGTAGTTTTTTAATATCATGTCAAATATATTCTATTTAAATATTTTGATTATTTGTAGACAGTCTTCCAGCAACATAATTAATGTTCTTCCCTTCATCAAAAATCTGTAATAAATTATTCTTTCAACTTAAGATTTTACCCTAGCATGACAAAGTTTAAAATATGAAAACAAATGCCTCTTACTTTTTTGAATAATGCAAATTAGAAATCCATATAACATTCTTCAATATCACAGTGATAATTGTACAAAAGAAGGCTTGATTTGTCTTCTTCTGTCTTACCCAGACTCCCCCTAAAACCCCTAACTGTATCCTCCGGAGGTTACTGTCCAAAGCCTTTGAAAAGGATGTAGTTGTAAGAAGTTAGAAAGGAATTTAAACTCTAATCATCGAACATCAGTCTTACCCTACCCCAAGGGAGTAGTTGGGAATTACATATTAACAGTACTCTTTTCATTTAATATTCTAAAAGATCAGCATCTGAAAGGGAATTAATGGGTAATGAGGAGCAAGATGGCAAATCATACCAAGCATTGTAATGAGTCTTCACTGAGCACTTTTTCATTGGCCAGATCACCATAGGACATAAAATAAAAACTCAACTGTCAAGAGGTAGATGAGTCCCTTCTCCAGTTGGGAAAGTGAGGCACTGAGATGCCTTGCAAACGGCTACACAAGAGTTCAGCAGCAGCAGCAGCAGCAGCAGCAGCAGCAGCAGCAGCAGCAGCAGCAGATGCAGTAGGACCTGCCTACAGTTATGCACAGGATGGCCAATACACAGCAGTGGAAGGACAGGAACAAAAATGGTCCCCTTCTGCTGCCTGTATTCCATCTTGTCATATGACATACAGAGCTAATAGAAAGGTTGACTCCATTTTGAAGCTGATAGCATGTCTGTTCTCCAACATCAAGCCCAAGAGGTCATCGTGAGGAATGGTTATTGATACTGACATCCTCAGACTCAGGAATGTAGAGTGTGTTGACACAGCATAGGTCAAGTTTGTTCAGTAAACAAGATCAAAATGTGAAATACACAGTTAAAGGAGAGCTAGTACAATATTGAAAATCACAACATCAGTTTGATTTGTAATGCCCTACAAAGAGATGGTTATGAGCACAGTTAAAGAGAAATTATCAAACATTTGGATTTGAAAATTAGATCACAACCCCATGATCCTTGTGATCCTTGTGAGCATTCATATGCCTTTAAATAAGAGATCAGCTTCTTATACAGAATATTTCTCTTCCTAGAGTACAAAATGTATCATTATTCACTGTATATAATTTCCCATGTTTTCCAAGTATGTTAAATTGCAGAGAAAATACAATGATTTCACTTAGCAGTGAGATTAGTCAAAGTGGAGATAAATTAGTGTGTGTGTGTGTGTGTGTGTGTGTGTGTGTGTGTGTGTGTGTGTTGGAGGGTGCTTTGTGTGATGCATGAGAAAATAAAACAACCATATTGTCTTTTAGGCTCATAACAATATCCATTGATAGTAACATGTCACTACTGTGTAAGAAGCCAGTATATTACTGATACACCGACATAGATGATACACACCATAATCCAGTTTATTCTCGTAATTGGTGGCCCATGGTTACCTGTCACATGGAGGATGGCTTTGGAAGACAGGGTGCCACTAGAGTTTTGGGCTTGAGCCACATAGAGGCCAGCGTCTGCCTCACATACCTTCGGAATGAACACCGAATGCTTTGTGTCCTTGTGCAAAACCTGTAAGTGTCCATCTGCACACAGTTTCTGGCCCTTCTTGAACCTAAAGCAGAGAGTCAGTTTTAAGTCAGGGTTACTTCTTGATTCCATTATTCCCAAGTTCTCACCGCTATTGCTGTCAGGCCAATCCCCACTGCAGTATTCCCTAGCATTAGCAGGAATTGTCTAGCTATGGTAGACACAGGGAGAAAATTACCTTGATTGACTCAGATCATGTTTATGAAAGTTCTGTGATAACATTTAACAGTTAAAATATTATAGATGAAAATCAACACATCCAGTTATTCTTTAAAACACACATACAAAACAAAGAACAAACACACAACAACAAAATGCTGGCTGTCTGGTTATACCGGTCACCATTTCCTCATGGCAACAGTTTAGCTAGAGTGTGAAGTGACACTTGCATATCCAGCCTACTTCATCCTCTCTGCAGCTTTTAATAGCACCCATGACTCCTGACTCCCATTTGGCATCCTTATGGAAGTGAGGCTCCTTACCTGAGTCTCCCAGCAAGACAATGCACAATGTAAAAAAAGGGACTTTATACCACTCCTGCTGAAAGGAGCTCATTATTGGTGGATTAAATTCATTAGAAGACAATGATTTCTCATTATAAAATGCATTTGTGACATTACATCTTGACTATAAATGACCTATTTCTAAAACTTTTCTATGAGCATGAATAAATACCTGGATCATCTTAGGCAGCAAAGAATTTATTTCTCATATTCTACATGTATTTATAAATACTTTCATACAAGGACTGATGAGAAACCCAAGTCAGTTTTCTTTGTATGTGTCTGGGATGTATGTATGTATTTGTGTGGGTATGTGTATATGCACATGTATGTATGTGTATTATGCATGTGTGTGTATGTATGTATTTTGTGGGCATGTGTGTATGTGCATGTATGCATGTATGCATGTATGTGTATGCGTGTATGTATATGTATGTATGCATGTATGTCAAGGCCAGATGCTGATGTCCTTCTTTACTGCTCTATATTTTATCATCTGAGTCAGGGTCTCCCCACGGAACCTGAAGCTCACTCATTCAGCTACTATCTCCACTACCCTAGGACTGAGATTACAGATGCCTGTCACTGTATCCAACTTTTAATATGAAATCAGGTCCTCATGCTTGGTCCAGCTCCCATCGTCATTTTTTTTTTTTTTTTTTTGGTTTCCATTACCTAATTGATATTTTTGCATCTTCAGAGTGTCCTGGGAATACACAATGCCCTGTTAGCCTACCAACTGTTCACTGGGCAAAACTCTAGATCTGATGGCAAAGCGGTTTTATGTTTTACAATTTGCAGTAGTTCTTTAACAATACCTACACCACAGTTCTTCAGTGGTGTGTACTAATGGAGCTGTTTGTATGGAGAAAAATAAGAAACACCTCAGACAACATCTTTCCTTGGGGTGAACTAGTATTTAATTAGGAAATAAATACCTGTTGAATTCATAAATACACAAGTTTTTATTTGTAAAAAATAAACCACGCAATTGCAGAAATAACAAAACAAAAAAGTGCTAATTTCTGCACTTACACAAGGGCAGATTCTTGTACTATTTGAGTGCCAAAGTTTTCTCCTAAATTCTTTAGGTATCTGCTTCACAAGTCAAGTACCATCAATGAGACATGCAAACACAAAACAACTCTCACAGAAAATTCCTGATAAATAAAATACAGCACACTTATCTTAGCCTGTCAGTATAAACTCACCGACCCTCCTTAGTTTGCTCTCAAGTGAATTTGCCTAAGGATGAGAATTTTATGAAGGTTTAGAAGTAAGCCCCATGGAAAAGGCTAGAACGACTTTCTATTCACAGCAAGTGGTACAGAGCCTTGACTTTACGGTTTACTTTTACAAAGAAGAAAAGGCAACCATGTCTCTAGAGTGAGGTCACACTGTTCACGGCTCAGGTATTACATCACTTTCCAAAAACGAGCTTATTATCAGGCACCTGGAGAAGCTATAAAAGTATTTCAATATTCATATTGAATGTATTTATTAAAAAGAAACCTTAGCAAAACCAATATCACAAAGGTGCCTGCAGTTCTATCGGGAAGATGAAATGAGTGAAAAAGGAAAGAAAAAAAATCTACGGTGTCTTAGGCTTTTTAATTCCCTGAAGGGTGTCAAGCAGAGACAATGCCATTCCAATGCAGAAGCAGACAAGAGGGCTGGCATTTCAAGACCCGGCTATTAAAAATGAGGAATGTTAAATGGAAAGAAAAGCAAACCGAATCAACTTCCAGGGCTTCTGGAGGGGAGCTGTTCAATCATTTTAGATGGTTACTTCCCCTCCCAGGGCATTAAAAAACTTTTATGTTAAATGAAAGTGGAGGTGTGCGGTGAGATCAAACCATGCAGGGTTGAGTGTCCCAAGGGTTAGTCAGCCAGCCCTGAACCTCTAGGTTAGTCCACACAAAGTGAGACACTCTCAGTAGTTCTTTATTTCCGTCTATGGCTTGTCATTATAGGCTACCCACCATGTCAGTGTAGGCTCTGGGAATCCTGTTACTTCGACTTCCAAAGTCACCGGGGAACCTTCCATGACAGTTACATTGGAGAGCAGCCTGGAGAAATGAGGCGCCCGGCCAGCTAGGCTGACCACGCTGTTTTCTGCAGATGAGTTTTTCCTGTCTCCTTGGGGACCCACTTGCCTCTGATGGCTCCTGCTGGTGTCTGATTGAGAGCTGAGGCCAGGGGATACATCAAGGGCAGCATGCAGCCTGTCTTGGGTTTTAGTGACGTTAGAATCAGCATGCACTTTCTCCTGCATTTCTAGCGAGTTCTCCTGAGCCTGGGAGCTTTGCTGTAAAGCTTTGTCGTGCACTTCATAGGGCATGCGCGCTGGACATTTCACATTGGTGTGCAACTTGGTACTCATCTCTAATGATCCTCTGGAGGTTAATGAGGATTCAGCTTTGAACTGTGGATAGGGCCTCTCAAAATGACTTGTAAATGTGTCTTTCTTATTATGGCACCCACCACCAAAAGCAATGGGTGGGGAAAGAACAGACTCCTGGGCTTTCCCTAGACCACCTGTCCCTGTATGCATCCTGTAGCCGCTGGTATGCAGGTCGAGGGCTGAAGAGCTGGCAAGTTCTTCTACCTCCATGTCTGATGGTGCCAGAGGGGACTCAGGGCTCACTGGCAGTGGAGGCAAAGAGATGTCATCAGATGAGATACCCTCAGATTCTTCTCCAGATAACATGTCTTCTGGAAGGATCAGACCCTGGGCACTGTCCTCTTTGTTGGATGAGGACCGCCTCAAGTCCTTGGGAAGCCTATCTTCTCTTGTTCCATTGATGGCCAACATATCTGCTCCCTGTACCTGCCCCTTCAAAGGAGGAAAGCCAAGTTTTCATTAGGTGGATATACTTCTTTTCCCAGACTCCCATTAAAATGACACCCAGTGTGAGATGAAAACCTAAGGTAAGCCTCAGGGAGATAGCGCTGGATTCCCTGAACTCCAAATGTTTTTTGGGAACTGTACCATGACCCTGACCAAAAATATTCAATGCACCCTCAAGTGAATTGAAATGCTACTTAACAGCCATAGGTAAAATTATCTCCTGACCAAATACTTATTCAGTTCCTATTTCTTTTCAGTTATCTTAGGAGGGGGATATTACAAGTGTGTTTATCGAATAAGTGACTTCCTGAAAGCATAGTAAATTATGCCGTTGACGCTAACCAAGAGTTACCCACAGAGCAGTCATCTCAGCAAGCAAAATAAGATATGTTTTATGTAAATATCTTTCTGACCACATTCATTTGGCTCTTGGTCCTTCTGCTGCTGTTATCAACATGGGAATGGGCAGGCGGTCCTCTAAGTCATTTTAAAATGTTACAGTCGCTACTTTTAAAGCTCAATGAGGTACAGTTTTCCAAATGTCTACACTTTTCACTTATGAAGAAGGGATGTAAGCATTCACAGGGAGTGACTAGCTTTTCTAATTTTCTCAGCACGGAATCATTGTTTCTGTAAGACACCTGCATCTTTCTGACTAGTTCTGGGAAATTCCTCTCTGATTTGCTGACCATGACCTAGTTTTAAATTGTTTTCACGTACATCTTTCTCTGCTCTCTGCCCTCATGCTGATTCTCATTTAGCACTATCTAAACTGGTTACTTAGCTTTTGTTTTTTTTCTCTCTCTCTCTCTCTCTTTTTTTGCTAGGTATGTTGATATGTATATGTTTATGTGTATGTACATAACAGGTGTAGCTGATGTGCATATGTGTGTGGATGCCTGGCTATCTTCCTCCATTGTTACTGTTGTTGTTGTATTTCATTTGATACTTGCAGATTGCCAATTCATTCAGACTTGTGTCACCAGCAGGCTTTAGTGATCCTCCTATGTCCATCTCCTCAGAGCTGCTATTACAGGCACACGGTGGGACTAAGCTTTTTATAGGGTATTAGGAGTCTGAACAGAGTCCTCCTGAGTGTGGCAAGTACTCTCCTGACTGAAGCACTTCCCCAGCTCCCTGCTCTTAGTCTTTTAATTAATTATACACCGATTGCCCTGGTTCATATGTCTATGAACTAGTGAACTTTAATTTCCACAGCTAGGCACAATCAATTGGGTTTATAATCACTGCCTGTGGATAGGGCCAGTTCTGGAAAGTTATTATTATAGACCCATTGACCTAACTGGACAGAATTGATCCTCAAAACTGCATAGGGAGAGGTGCACATCACACATGTAAAAGAATAGCAGACACTTTGCGTTCCTAAATATTTCTACATTAAGTGTTTTTATTTTAGGGTAACTGGGATTGGTGGGAAGTAAATGAAAATACTAGGCATAGCACTTTCTGTATGAAAGCATTTGGGAAGAAGGCCCAAGGAGGGCTCATGGACAGATAAAAGGGGACCAGAGACCTTTGGACACTTGTAAAACATGGTAAAGAAAGAGAGCAGAAAAGTAAAGAGAACCCTTTATTCTTCTTAGTTTCCCAAGGCATCTGTCTCTGCAAAGTCTAACACCCGTTCCATGACCCGAAGAGAAGAACCAGAGGCTATCCCAGCCTGATAAGCATACTCCACTGAACTGTCTAAAAGAGAGGGACTTTCATTCTGTTGTTTATTAATCCTCCTGCACACAGCAGGCAAGACAGAAGAGGGAAGGGCCAGCCTGGGCATCCACGGCATCGCTACAGACAGCTCATGTTTATGACGCAGTTCCTGGGAGAGCCTCTTGGTCCTCATGGAAGAGGTATTTTCCTGAAATCCAAAAGGACCAGGCTACCTGCCCACCTCTGGTATTATTTTCTGCCATTCTGGAGGGGGAAACTACTTAATGTCCTTTTGTCTCAGTTTCTTCAATTGTAACATGAGATTTGATCAGATGATTGTTAAATCCCTCCTAGCAATAAATTCTATAGCTTTCAGTGCTGGCATCCAAATCCCTCATCAGCTACCAAAATGGCTCCATGGCTTTAGGCAAGTCCTTTAATACTCTGTGCTGCCATTTAACCTTGGGAGTTTTCAGATATTGCTGTGGCTTCAGCTTCAGCACTCAGCCTAGGGATAAAACACCAGGAGTAATCTGTTGACAGTGCTACGTGCATTACATTGATGCGATTGTTTAATGCCTTCTACCCCACCCAGGGGTCGGGATACATGAGAAGGACTTCACTATCTCTAGGAGAAAGTTCCTGTCATAAATATCTTCTTATAATCATTCTGTATAAATGTTTTTTTTTCCAGCTCAAATAATTTTCTGAGGAAGATTCACAGCATTTAAGGGTATCAGGACTGAGTGCAGTGTGATCCCAGGCGTCTACCTGGGGCTTTCCTATAATTTGCCCATTGGAGGTTTTGGAGAATCGTTACATCTGACCTATATATAAATAATAAGAGACAATAAGAGGGTAAGTGTGATTGAGCTGCTTGAGAATGAAGCGTACTGCTGCCCGTTCATTATGCTGTCTGTACCAACGGCAGCAGACGGGGTACGAAATGATGTCAGTGAGAACTCCTGACAGCTGGAATTGGGACCTTCGCTTGCATTGTAAACGACTGATGAGCTAGTGTGTCTTTTAATTTGTTTTAAAATAAAAGTCACTTGTCAATGAGAATAAGTTGCATCTGTTTTATTTAAAGGCACCTGCTTCTTTTAATAAAAATAGATAAAAGCAAGATTAAAAAAAAAAAAAACCAACCTTTTTTACTGGGTAGAAAAGGTGAGTGTGGCTGCTTTGGAAGCAATGATTTTTGTTTCTGAGTCTTTATTAAATGTGCCTAACACATAATATAGGAAAATATGTAGAACTAAGAAATAATAATATTGTAACAAATCAAAAATATTTAACATCATAGATTTTAAAATGCGGTGTACTTAATACTATTTATCATTTTAAACCGGTTGTCTTTGTACAGGTATAAGGGATGATATTGCTCTCCATTGGGATATTGGTTATGCCCATTGACATTTTTTTTTCTAGTCCAGCTTAGGCAGACAGCAGTGCTGTGAGCATCGGTCAGGAAACAGCAAGGGGATGCTGCATATTGCCCAGCTGTTAAGAATAATGACATTATGAAACTTGAAGGCAAATGGATGGAACTAGGAAAAAAGAAATCATTCTGAGTGAGGTAACCCAGATCCAGAAAGACAAACATGGCATGTACTCATAAATGGATATTAGCTGTAAAGTAAATGATATTCATGCTACAATCCACATACCCAGACAGGCTAAGTAACAAGGAGGGCTCACAGAAGGAGCACAAGGCTGTTGCATATTTTATGATACATAAGACCTTCACTTCCCCCTTAGAAGTTCTTTCTCTGGATAAAATGCCAGGAGTGTTGCAGGTTAGAAACCCTGACTTGGATAAGAATGACTAATGATCATTTGACAGGAGATTGAAGTCAGACAGATGATTAAGGCTAGCCAGCTTTTTTTTTGTACTTAGAGGGGACCCAGGTGTAAATGGCTCCAAATTGTACCACTCAAAAAGTAGCTTGCTTAATGGTATTAATGCTGGCTAGGAGCTGTCTGATTGCACGGCTTTTCTGACACATTCAATCTGTGGGAAAGAGACCTGTGAAGAATCTAGAATTGTACTCAGTGTAAGAAAAGAAATCTTGCTTCATGAAATAACTTACAAATAGTGTGAGTGTGAATGTGCGTGCGTGTGTGTGCGTGTGTGTGTGTGTGTGTGTGTGTGTGTGTGTGTAACTCTTTTCTCATAGAAGTATATTTTGTTAATTTGAGAGCTGCTGGGAATCATGTTTGGTCTGCTGTTCAGCCAGGAGAATAAAACCAGAAACAAACACATTGACAAAGAAAAAAAAATCAAGTACAACTGTAATCCAGCAGCTACAAATACAGCATATATCCACAGATAAGGCCCAGAAGGGTATGGCCAGTTAAACAAGACTTTTGAAAGCATGATGTATTTGTATTCCTGAGTATATGTTGTCCCCCAGTTAGTTGTTTAATTTACATATATATGAAAAAAGGTTTAAACATTTGTTTAAATAGTATTTCTATTTCAGCTGGATTTGGTGCCGTAGTACAGATGCTTAGAAATATGTGGAGTTAGAGTCTAGGGGGAAAATATGGAACCTGGTTTTGTGTACTAATATTTCTTAATGGGTAATGTAAAACAATTTTAAAAACTTCCTCTTTTGGTACTACTGTAACAGGTATTGGAATAAAATGAAGTAAGATTGACTATAAAAGGTCAATGGAGCCTGAGATGGGAAAGTAAAGCTAGCCTAGGCTAACATGTCTGTGAAATGCTTATCATTCTAAGATATGTATATGTATATATCGAACCACAACAAATCTCAAAGACAAAATAACGCATAGCTGAAGCTAAATACTTTCATTACCTCATTCCTTGCTTCACTGAATGCTGTCTGCTCATCCCTCCCTGGCTCCTTTAGCAGATCAATGCAATTGTCATGGAAATCTTCCAAATTTGAATTCATCTTCGGAACATCTCCCTGCTGTACAAAGCAAGTTTAGTGAGAGTGAGAGCTGAAAAATAGGAGAAATAATGCCATATGGGAACGACTTCAAAAAAAAAAAAAAAAAAAACCAACATCAACTTTGCAGTAAATGCACTCCACAAGAGACCAATGTTCTCCCTTCGAGCTCACAGTTCTCCTCTTGCTCAGCCCTTTGGTAAAGCTCACTGCCAGTAAAACCAACTATTGAAAGGCCCTGTAAAGAATGAAGTGACTGTTCCCGTAGGATGCTCCTGTAAGCACATTCTCTGGAGATGGGAATCACCGTGTAGGACAGGGTAAGCCACTAGGAGACTGAAGAACATCAGTGAGGAAGAAATGATGAAGTCTCTGGAGGAGAATAAAGAGGAGAGCCCGGGAATCCACACAAGCAAACTGAAAGAATATTGAAAAGCGGAAGGAAATAGAACAGTTGGGAACACAGGCTATCGCCTGTGAATATTACTTGTTCTTGCATTTTATGGGGCTCAGCTTTAGTCACAGAGGTAGTGGGGCTTTACAAACTGGCAGGGGGCAGCACGAGGGCCAAGTTTTTGTGAAGAGACATGGAGACACAGGTGCCCCAAGTGATAGAGCACATGGTTTTAAAACAATGCTTGTATTATAGAAGATTGTTGTGTGTGAATCATGGTATTATATAGTTATGGAAACAGGCACACTCCCCAAAGTACACATTACGCTTGCTTAGAGAATTTGGGGAGAACCTACTGGGGAAATTGAGCTTTGAATCTCTACTCCAAAACGAAACTGGTTTATATTACTGGATGAGTCACTCAGCACTAATACACACTTGGAATCTAAACTACAATGGCAGCTGTTGTGGAAAGAATTCTGGGTGTTAAATTAGATGTAACTTCAAGTTCCAGATCTACTACCAGTGACTGTGAAGACACAGGGACAGCACTTCTAATCTCTTTGGACCCATATCTTCCTTCTGGAAGAAGGAAAGCAACACTCATAGAACACGCTTTTAATCCCCGGTATAGGGAGACAAGAAGCACTTGGATCTCTGAGTTTGAGGTCAGCTTAGTCTACATGGTGAGTTCCAGGACAGCCAAGGGTTATATAGCAAGACTCTATTTTATAAACTAACAAACAACAGTGGAAACCCGAATGTATCAAACCACAAAGGTACTATCTCCATCGCAAGGTTCCTTGGAAATCACTGGAGATAATAAGTATGCAGGCCTTTTTTAAGGGTCAAACTGGTACACAAACAGCAATAGATTTTCATCACTATTTTATCCATTTTTAAAAATAGCTCCCATGTAAGGGTTGGGGCCCCAGGAATGCATTAGTGAATTTGTAAAAGAGATTTAAGAGACCCTTTGCCCTCAGACCTCATAAATTTGGAATGAAGTGACTACAGGGAAGCAGAGCCCCAATGGTTAAATCACCTTTGTCTTGACTTCAGACTTACTAACCTCTGGAACAGTGGGAAACACACTTCTGTTGTGTATGCACCACCAGATCTATAGTACTTAACATAGCAACTGGAACAGACTAAGGTGAATGAGAAAGATCACAAGTGTTATGGGTGAATAGCAAGGGAGGAATAAGGAAGATTTGTGTAGAGAAAGGAATATTTCTATTTAATTTTGGATATAGATATGATTTTGATAACTAGAGGGCCATGCATTTGAAGCAAAAGTCTAATAATAGTAGAAACACTAAGGAAGGTGAGACAGGAACTTGCAATGAATGTAGAAACAATGGAGAAGGTGACAGGTCTCAAAACTATGGAAAGGTTGTGTAGGGAAGGGCTTTTAACATAAAAGGACATGAGCCTAGCAATATTTAGGAAGGGGAATCAAACCAGATATAGAATGAAGGGATTTACAAGAAGAATAAAAGAGAATCTGAATGCTGGATTGGAAATGCAAAACAGGAGGAATATAATCCTAACTGAAGGGAGTGTTCAAGGCATAGAAAATGAGAGAGTAGAGGCAGGTTACAGAAGCAGCTCTTCCAAGAAGAATGGGGCCATGGAAATGAAAGATGGGATGGAATCGCACTGGGAGAGACAAGATATCATTAAACTGAAGATGCTCAATATAAAGGAGGTATTATAGATGATGGCCAGCAGAGTCAGTGAAAGGAGGATTCTCAGCTTATACATGTGTGTAATGGAGAAGGAGCAGGACCCCAGGGAGTTGAAATAGAGGTAAGATGATCACAAAGATAATGTAAGCTCTATGGTTTAGTCACACCTTTTGCAATTGTAAAATATTTATACAAGGTAATTTTGCATACATATTAGAAACAATAGCATTTCACTTAAATTTCCAAATCTGTGTTGGAGAATTTATGTGCCGATAATGAATGAAAAAGTCAAGCACAACGATGTTCACTGAAGTGTGATGAAGAAATGGTGGAAAGAAAATAAGTTGAAAAATCTCAATGCTTAACAGAAGGGAAACGATAACTTGGTTATATAACTACTGAGTTAACATTCCCCCAGATTATCTAAATTGAGTCAACACTCAAGTTTATGACATGAAAAAAATCAGAAAATTCTTTGCTATGAAATATATAACTTTATCTGAACGGCAAGTTCACTAGTTGGCACGAACCACAGCAATAATAGATCCATTAACATTGAATAGCTTCACAGTCAAGCTCAGGACTACTGTGACATCCATTTAGGGAGTTAGAATATCTAGTCCCAGAGAGATTAAACGATTTAGCCAAGTTGTAACTCAAGGGTATTCCAAGGCAACTGAGTTCTGATGTAGAATCTATGCTCTTGGTGACATAGCTTTTGCCCTAAACCAGCTCACCTCATTAAGTTGTAAAAGCAGCATCAATCAAAACATTTCAGAGCATAACAACATATTTTTCCTTTAGTTGGCATTTGTCTATCATAGCCATCATAAGTATTTGCCCTGTTTTTAATGTATTATTTAATTTTAATTCCATGAAGGTTGTGATGGTTAGCTTAATACTTCCATAGTATTAAATGCTCAATAAAAACAATACCTGAATATTAGTGTTATTTTCTTTGGTGCCATAATCTGGAGCAAGAAAACTATCACATCTATTATTTATGAAAATAAACACAAAATTCCTTAATATAAACTTTGCTTTGGTTTTAAGGGTACACATTTATCCTCTGGGATATGATCCATGGAAATGTAAATGAGACACCTTAATTGTACTTAGCCCTCATTCCTAGCAATATTTTTCTCTGCAGTGATGGGAAAGAAACAGGATTAATTATCACAAATCCCCAGATAATTATGTTAGAATGCTGTGAAACAAATGTGCATATTGTGTCTCTTGAGAATTTGCAGTAAAACATCCCTGTACCAGAAGACATTTGATTAACACATTTTTATTTATATCACTTGATAATACATATTCTAGAAAGAAGAAATTACCATCAGTTTGTCTTTAAGTTCCACAAGAGATGCACATAATTCAGTAATAGATTCAAGAATCTCCTTGTGTCTTGTGACAATCTTCTCAGCATATTTCTGCCCCTCTTCCAAACCTGGAAAGAAGCAAACATAAATCTATATGTAAAGAAAATTCTTAACAAGAAAATAGGAAAAAAACCTGGATGCTAATTCTTCTCCTAAGTGTCTTTTGTGGATAGTAATCTCCTAGCAAACACACACTGAACAGAAATCAATGAATGCAGGCATTTTAAAAAGCCAAGTGTTTAGATATATTTGCATATGAAGTTACAGGGTAGGAAGGGATAAAGGTGAGATATGGCCTTAAATTCACTATATAATCTCCATTTCCTAAATTCCGGGATTATAGATGTGCACCATCACCATGTCCAGCTTGTGGTTTGATTAGGAAATATCAGTGCCAGCCTTGCATGTTGATGGCTTGGTCCTCAATGCTATGTTCAGAGGTGGGACTTTTGGAAAGGATCCCGCAACCTCTGACTGAATCAATGGATTCTTTTGTTGGTCAGTAGTAAATGAATTGACTCTTGGGAGGTAGTAGATCCTGTGGAAAGTGGGGAGGATCAGAGGAAATAGATGCTTGGGGGTATGCCTTTGAAGAAATATCTTGTCCCTAGGCTTTTCTTTATCACTCTCTGTTTTCTGGATGCTGTAAAGTGAGGAGCCTTCTCTGCTACACATTCTTGTTGTCAAAACATTATACTCAACCTAAACTCAAAGAAGTGGAACAAGATAAGCACGGAATGATGGTTCTGAAACTCTGTGCCGGCTATTTTGCCACAGTAATGGAAAACTCACTAGCCCAAGAGTTCTAAAATAGAGCGCATCTGCTGAACCATTGCCACTTGTATGAAGCCTGAATAATGCCACTATATTAGTGCTCTCAAGACACAGTACTAATCAGGGTTTTCTATGCAGGGCATTCAGAAATTCTTCACCACTTAGAGAATATACATTTCCTAGGATGGCATTTAAGGCCCTCCATCATCTGGTTTTTGAACCTGTCTGCCACAAATGCGTGTAACTTTAATTCTCTAACCTATTTTAATCCATAGCCAAGCTAAGACAGTAAATCTATGTTCAAAAAATCCTATATATTGTTATCTCCTCTGTCTTTGTCTATCATCCCTATTTCTATCATATCATATCATATCTATCTATCCATCTATCTACTATCTATCAATCTATCGCTATATAGTAGAAGAATGGGTCATGACCACCATCTCTTCCCACTTTATGAGTTAGAAAAATCTATATGAAATGGATTAAAGAATCAATTTTAAGACCTGGAATGTTAAAACTACAGAAGAAAGCACAAGGAATGGGGATCTGAGTGGGGGTTTTCAGGTGAGACTCTGAGAACACAGGGATCAAAAGCAAACATAGACAAATGGGAGCATGTCAGAGAAAAAGGCTTCGAAGAGTGAGACGTGGAACAACTCTCCAAGGCACTGTACAGAATGGAAGACAGTGTTTGCCTCTGATTTACATTTGAATCCAAAAGAACTCAGGCACCTCCATAGGTATGTCCCACCAAGACCAATCTGAAAGCCAGCTGGAAACACACACTTCTTAAGAGAGGATACTCATTCTGAGCTATGGATGTAAAACTAGTGGAGTGCTTGCTTAATATCTGTGAGTCCCTGTCCTGCTTCCCTTATCTGTTGCTTTGGGAAGATACCCACCGAAAGCAACCTGAGGAGAAAAGGATTTATTTTAGCTTATTGTTTGCAATCCATCATCAAGAGAAGCCAAGGGAAGAACTCAAGGCAGGAACTGAATCAGAGACCATAAAGGAATGTTGCTGACAGGCTTCCTTGCTTAGCTTGCTCGGTTTCTTTTCTTACATAGCTCAGGCTCACGTGCTCAGGAATGACACGACTCATGGTGAGCTTGGCATCCTCACATCAATCAGCCATCAATCAAATGTCCACAGACATGCCTACAGACCAATCTGACAGAGGCAATTATTATTGAGATTTCCTCTTGACAGGTATGTCTAGGTTTGTGTTAAATTGACAAAAACTAACTATGACAGGCCCCAAACTCAATCCCTAACACCAGTAATAGAAGATAAAAATCATACATATAACAAAAGACAAGCATTTGCAATGCAGTGACTTTTAGGCCAAGATTATGTTTTTGACTATAGGAACTGTATCTTCTTTGTTTTTACACAAACAAGGCAGATATGCATAACAAGCATAGTAGACACTCACCATTAATTTTTGAGATAAATTTATCTGCATTAGAAGTTTGGATTCTGACTGATCAGATGGCTGAGTATGGAAAGGCACTTGCTTTCCATCCTAGTGACCTGAGTTAGGACACTGAGAACGACATGGTGTTGTGGGAGAACTGCCTCCCACAGGTTGTCCTCTGACTTCTATATGATCACTGTGGCATCTATCTCTCTACCCCACCCCAAATAAATGCAAAATCTAAGTGTTCAGCGTTCAGTAATGCTTTAGTTGTCTGCATGACTTCATTTCATATTCCCAGAGTAATTGTGTAATGCAGTTTAAAAGATGTATAGTTTCTTGGTCTAGTGAGATATCTCAGTGAATTAAGGTGCTTGCTGCCAAGCCTAGTGACCTGAATTCGATTCCCAGGACTCACATAGTGCAAGGAAAGAGCTGATTATGCAGTTTTTCCTCTGACTTCTAAATGGTCTGTGTAGTACACACACACACACATGCACACACACACACGGGGGGGGGGGTTGGGGAGAGGCATAAAGTAAATTAAATATTTTAAAAGATGTGTAGACTCCATAATAAATGTGTGAAAACTCATAGAATCCATATTTTCAATCATAGTATTCAATTATTCCTTTATTCCTGCAACAGTTACTGAGCTCTTAGTATATACTATGATGCTTAAGTTAAGGCTTTATATCTCATGGAGATTACATTCTAATGGGGTAATCCAAACAACTAACTAATGCATATATATCAGTTAGTAATAAGACCCAGAACACTCAAAAGACAGGACACAGAACTCTGCAAAGTGTAGAAGATTGTGACTTTTATAGGGTCTTTGTAAGTACTTTGAACAGGCACTGTACGTAATACAGCATATTATATTCTTCTCCTTGCCAGCACAGAAAACAAAGAAGTGTATACTATCATGTGTAAAATAGAGACAGACATCCACAGTGCCATTGACGGACACCCTTCAGACTTTCTCTTAAAGCGTTTACATAACAGCAAGAGAGGGACATCTGTTTCTTCTCATTAGCTTTCCAGCTAATATTTTAGTGTTTGTGTATTGCCACTATTTTCCTTTGGAAAATAATCAACAATTTATTCTCAAGGATTGCCTATTAGGCAGTACAGTGCATCTTGCTAAGAATTTTGCATCTGTCTGGGAGTAGGGCTGCATACTGTAGGCTGAATGCCTACCTGAAGCAGCCAGAGGATGCTTTCTCAACCACCTTCTAATGTCTTGCTCTGAGCTGCCTTTGCCTGGCCCCTGGGGATCTCCCTTCATCTCACAGGAGTCCCATCAGAGAATCCATGGAACTGCTCTCTTAACATTGTTGCCACCAAGGGACTTATTTTATGAAGAAGCTTCTTCCACACTTTCCTCATCATGGAGGAGAAGAAAGCAGTCATGAGGTGACAGAGTTCTCAAGTGTTTACAAGTGAGAGGAAGACGAGGGAGAGTTCTCTAGTCATTTCTCCAATCCATAAATCAAATTTCATGTGAACAAGAGGACGGAAATCCTTAGGGGAAGCTTTGCACCAGCATCACAGAATCTTCTTATGCTCACGGCATCACTTAGGGGACATTATTCTCTGTGTCTATAGAGTGTGGTTCTGAATCTGAGAATAGAAGGATGGACTACAGAGTGACTAGGGAAGGAGGGCTGATACCAGTTTAAAGCCAGCTTTCATCTCCTGCTGTGGGAAGAGCAGTAGGGGAGCTATTCCCTATTGTTTACTTTTGCTCAGTGTAGAACAGATCCTGAGACTTTTCTCAGACTAGGTGGGGATAAGTGAGGGTTTTGATCTGTTTCCTGCTGGATTAGGTTCAGAATAGATTCCTTCAGTGGCAAATCACTATCACAGGAATGCTCACCATATAAGCGCTGAGCAAGGTCTATGACCTCCTGAATCCTTTCTTCTTGCTGGGGCACTGAGGGAGTAATAAACTTATTGAACTGCCCGTGGAGGATGTCCACAGCTTCCCTTGTTTGGCACTCCATGGAATACTTTCCAACTCTTACAACTGTGGCACTTGCATCTTCATACCAAAAGTTACACTATATTCAAAAGGAAGAAAACAGAGTAAAGAGATGTGCCCTTCTGAAGTTCTTCACACTGACCAAGGATGCTTTGGATTTTGATTTTCTTAAGCTTTATGTTCACATAGTCTTTAAACTTTCCAAGTCATGTTAAAGAAAATATCAGCACACAGTCATATGTATTTTCACATATTCCAGGGCACATATTTTAAAAGTATACTTAAAGAAATACACACAAGAAAAATTAGAAGGCAAAAGTATACATATAGCTTTGATTCTCTTGCCTTCCTAGATTTGTCTAAAATATAGTTCTTAACACAGCATTGTACACTTTTAAGAGCAAGCAGCAAAATCATTTGCTCACTAAAAGAACAATAACATTGGGTGGATAATACTCAAAAATTAGTATAATCAACAAACACTGCTAGTAATATTCTAATGATATATTTTCTTTTAAGAATGAAATCTAGATATGGGTCAAAGAATTATCATCCAAAGAATAGAATTCTACCTTCATGAAAGAAACCTAGTCATTATTTTGAAGCACAGTGGAGGTATGAAGTAATTTTTCTCTAAATATAAGTAACTGTGACAGGAGGAATGTCTGCTCCAGGCCAGAGGCATTTGTGCTAGGTAAAAAGTAGCAAAACAGGACTCGGTGAAAAGCTAGTATTAAGTAAATGCCAAGAAGCTTCAGCAAACATGTACATCATGTTTCACAGAACAATCAGATCATTCATAATGTGGTATTAAGTACAAACACTCAACTGTATTAACTGTAAAGAAAGATAGTTTGTAAGTCAGAATAATAGGCACAAAGGATGTGCAAGACTCAGGTGTTGTTTCTGTGATATAAAATATGAGGCAGTGACCTGACCTTGTCAAACATCACGTGCTTTAGGTGGACTACCACTGTCTCCTTTGCAGTAACAAAGGTTTCAACACCAATAATGGAGCACCTGAGATATCCCAGTCTCAGGTTATTCTGAAATACTTTCAAATGCTGTGAAATTAAATATGCTGTTTGAGTGATGAAATAGTTTTTTTTTCGGCAGTGGTTGTAATATCAGTGGTTAAAACAGTTTGAATAGAGGTTATGAAGAAATGGAAACTTTTATGGTACTGGAAGAAGGAGTAAATTAATCAAAGCTTTCTCAAGAGCAACTGGACAATGCAGAAAAACAAAACTCATATGCCATCCATCGCCTTTGACCTGACAGTTCAACTTCAGGGAATTACCTTAAATCAATAACAAAGAGGACCATGACCAGGCCTGTCATGACAGTAGTCACTAATACTGCATTTATTATTTAAAAGAAGCCATTTTTTCTGAAATAATATCTTACTATAGAGGTTAAACTGTACCTGAGCTTGTAATCTCCTGCCTCTGCCTCTAACTGCTGAGACCACACCATGCTCAAGACAAAACATTCTCTGAAGTAACGTTACAGCAAAAAAATAATTACGAGAAGAAAATACCTCTTCTATTACTTCCTGGAGCTGCTCAGTCAGGTCCAAATTCACCTTGTAATCTGTCACAACTTTGTCAAAGTCATCCACGTGCTTTTTCAAATCTTCCATGGCTTCCACAAGAATATTAGCTTTATTAGTTGGATAAGTTAAGAATGAATCAGATGTCTTATTATTAACTTTTTCCATTTTCTTCCTTAAAGCCTGTAAGTGGGGGGGGGGGGGTAAAGGTTTTCAACAGGAAATTGTATATTACTTGTGATGCTAGTGGTAAAACAAAATAACTTGGGAAAACATGTTTTGCTTCCACCATTCTGATATCTTAAAGTTATAATCACTGTAAATGCACTTTGGAAAGAATAGTTTTTTTCTTAGATATTTCATTCAGTCAGTATTCATAAATAGAAAGCCTACAAATAATCTAGATTGTGTATACGTAATGTGTATGTGTTTATGTATGTGTATATGTAGCTATCAGGATCTCTGGAATCTATGGTAGACACTCTGGGTATGTGTGGGGACAAAGAAGGAAAGAGGGTGAAGGGCACAAGAGGGACATGTATGCGCATGCATGAACAGGTGATAAGAAGCAAGGAAGCACACAGACCTGTGTGTTTGGCAGAAAGCCTTCCAGTGCTAACTCAGCACATACATCTCAACATGCATCACAGGTGCTAGGTTACAGTGATGGGGTCAGAAGCTCTGATGTATTGCTGCAGCCAGCAGGGCAACCACACATGCTGGTGGTCATGGCGACAGTCAAATGCAAGGGTCTAGAATGTTTTTAGACTAAATTATGAGCATTTGTAGAGATAGGTCTCACCTGGTTTAAATGGTATGCAACATTTACATGCACTGAACTATATAAACATGGTACCGCCAGAGTACACACATTTCTTTTGTTTTTAGGTATCAGCAAGAAATTTGAAAAGTGAATGAGCTAGAAAGCTCTCAGAATAGTGGTGTGCTTGATTGCAGGTGATAAAGCTTGTTCTCTGGGTAGATTGATGCCATATATTACTTTATGAACTCTTCCCTGTTGGTCTATTTAAAATCAGTATCACATGACTGGATACTAAGAACAACCTTTCCAGAGAAGCCAACTCTGGATTATAGAGAATAAAGCTGTTGCTTTTAAAGAGAAAATGAGATAATCATTTCCTACAAGAAGTCAAATTATTTTTTTTATTGGAACTTTTATTTACATTTCAGGTGTTTTCCCTTACCCCCTTTCCCCCTCCCTCCCAGTAACTCCCTATCCCTTCCCCCCTCCTCCTGCCTCTATGATGGTGTACCCACACCCACCCTCCCCAGAACCTCACCTCCCCACCCTCGAATACCACCCCCCACGATGTCTAGCCAAGAAGTCAAATATATTATAAAAATAGAAAACTACCCTTCTCATGTCAATTCTGTAAAATAGAGTTATTCCTGAACTGCATTTTTTACTAATTGTAGCAATTACACATGCATATGTACACACACATGCGCACACACACATACTACTGTCTCATTACCTGAATTTTTTCAGCAAATGTTTCCACTTGTTGGATTTGATATTGAAGAGTCTTTAAGTTTCGAGATTTTTCATTTTTCTTGGAGTAATTAAACTTCAGATTGTTGAATTTCTTTTTTATATCTTTGAATGACTCTTTGAGCTATCATTTAATAAAAAATAAAATTATAATTTCCTTATAATTAGAAAGTTAATATTCATTTGTATGAAACAAAATAGCTGGACATTTTCAAATTCATAATCTTAAAAATGTATTCAGAATAATTTGGACACTCATCCTTCAATGACAATAATTTCTGATGTGTGACTTTTAATTGAGTACAGTTACAAACTATCCCATTGGTTGCTAAACAAAGTGTCTAACATCTTAAACATAAACTCTTGCTAACTCAATTTTTCTTATTTGTATTTCTTTGGCATGATTTTTGACACTTGTTCTATTTTCTGAATGCTAGTATTGTTCCAGATTTTTCCATATCATAGTACTCTCTCACAGTCATTATGTATAAAAAAATTATTAAGGCTCCAAGGAGCTGTTCATGATGAAGGGGTCAGTGAGGGGTTGATTCTTAGAATATTTAGTATAGTATGTGAGATTTAGTGAGAAAGGAATTTTATTTGCCCAGCTATTTCCATGAGTTATTTCCATGAGTAAAATTTAGATAGCTTTACTTCTTAGATGTAGACCATTAACTTTGAAAATACAAACAAACAAATTAAAAACCCAAAGTAAGAGTCATTGCCACTGAGGGCAAAGCTGACTTTGTGTAGGCAGGGCATATTATGATGGTCTTACAAACTGCTCATCTTTACCAATTCACTAAGATTCTAAGCAATCCGGTACTTTTAGACATTTTGCTTTCTGTTGCTTCTACATATTCATGAAGGCTAAGTATTCTTCTAGGCAACTCTCACTTTATATTATCAGCAAAAGGAAACACAAAGGGAACATAAACCTAAGATTATATGGGAGCTTTTACAACAAGAAGGAATCACGTCATGGCTGATAAACCTGAATGATGGAAAGAAAAGTTAGAAATGTATTAAAATTCTTTTCAATGACAGCAAACAAATTACCCGAGAGTATATAAAAAGCCGTGCACACGTTATACCTTAGGTCCATAATACAGAAAAATACATCTGCCCCAGAAAATGTTTGCTTTCTCAAAATGCTCACTCCAAATTTTCCATAGTGGGAAAATAAAACAATGATTTTATCCTCAACTGTTCTTAGAACAAACCACCTGCAAGGCCCTGGCAGACCTGTCTATGTAGAAATTATTATACTTATACAATTTTTGCATAGAATATCCATATACTCAAGCAGTATTGATTCTTTACATAGAAAATGTCATTGCAGACACTATGGACAGAACCAAGAACAGAGATGATATAAACCATTTTAACAGATAAGTCAATGATGTCCAGAAAGAGTGGAAACGTCTGTAACTTCAGATTTTGAAAACAACTTCTATATCAGAAGACCAGGAAATATTTAAAATGTCCTATTAAGTTGGTATACTTATGAAATGGCTTATTAAATACATATCTACACTCTTGACACTTGATATTTTAGGTGTACATGT
Source organism: Mastomys natalensis (assembly GCA_021653895.1). Classification (NCBI taxonomy): domain Eukaryota; kingdom Metazoa; phylum Chordata; class Mammalia; order Rodentia; family Muridae; genus Mastomys; species Mastomys natalensis. The sequence continues at coordinate 230,090 of JAJTUV010001611.1, read as the reverse complement.
GTTAATTCTAGCAGGAAGGGACAAATGAGGTATCATTTGTAATACTGAAATATAAAGAAACTATCCTGAGTTATTAGTAGAAAACTAAGGTAAGATTTTTTTATATCCCTTATTTTTAATCTACAACTATAAATTACTAAATACCATATCTGAGGCAGCCAGAGATTGCTCTTTAAAAACTCCTTCAGTGTCAAGTTACTAATTAACTGTATATATATTTTGCTTGAAATGATTACAAACTTGCGCTGATGGAGAATGTCTCCTGTACTCTAAGGTATATGTATGTACTAAGTACCTCTGAGCAGCACACATAAAGTGGTTAAGATCGTCAGAGTAATGTTACAATACTTTAACATAATTAACAACCAAATTATTTAGGATGTGAGAGTGCTTGCCTAGAATCCCAGTACTTTGCTACAGAAGGAGGATAACAAATTCAAGGACAACCAAGATTACATAGTGAAAGCTTGTTCAAAAAAAGAGGAAGAAAGAGAGAGAGAGAGAGAGAAGAGGACAGGACAGGACAGGACAGGACAGGACAGGACAGGACAGGACAGGACGAGACAAGACAGGAAAGGTTCCAGAATGGCTCAATGGGTTAAGCTCGATGCACAAGTATGAGAGCCAGAGTTCAGATCCCAGGAACCATGCAAAACCAAGCATGGCGACATGTGTCTGTAATCCTAGTCTGTAATACTGAGATTACAGTCTCTGGGAAGCAGAAACAGAATTTCCAGAAGCAAAAAAGAGACTGTTCTAAACAAAGTAGAAGAGTGGGCTGGTATCCAAGGTTGTCCCTGACTCCCACACATACAGTATAGTATGGCAGCACCTGTACCCATGTACATAAACACGCGCTCACATACACAACATACATGCACAAAATAAAACTGAATATGATAAAGTAATAAACAAAATAACCATTACAAAAGGAATTAAGCTGTTCAGTCACTAGCAATTATACACTGGAAACAGCTTTCTACCTCTCTGTATTTACTGAATCATGTTTTTTTTTTTTTTTTTTTTTTTTTTTTTTTTTTTTTTTGGTTTTTTCGAGACAGGGTTTCTCTGTTAGTCCGGGCTGTCTGGAACTCTCTCGGTAGACCAGGCTGGCTCGAACTCAGAAATCCGCCTGCCTCTGCTCCCAAGTGCTGGATTAAAGGCGTGCGCCACCACGCCCGCTCTGAATCATGTTTTTTGTTATTGATCGTTCTAGAGGAAGAAAGAGAAGTTCAACCATCAACTTGATAGCCAAAGAGTTTTGTCTGCTTTTTCAACCAGGGAGGCTTAACATCTGTTTGAATGTTGTATGAGCAATGTAGGGAGCTGGATCCCTAACACTTTCATTCTAAACCATGCTCTTCCTAGTTTACTCTGGATTAAGAAACATCAGACTTTTAACTGGTAAGGACGGCTTCATTTCTGCATGCCCAGCATGTCTGCATTTCCACAGAAGGTGATTTAGAAGGCCAAAGAATGCTCGTGGTGCTTCAGGTATGTGAAACAGGATAGCCTCATTCTGACACATGAGCTCGCACCACAGAGTTGCTGGCACTCTTCTTGTTTAGTCACATTGGAAAGCCAGTTCAAAATCTAACCTCGTGTACCTTCCTCAATGCAAATTCAAGACCACTATACATACAAGTAGAAGGGAGTGTGGATGAAGTACCTTTAAGCATCACCAAATCCAGCCACATCACATTTTTCTTACCCGTACATTCCAATATGAAAACTTAATCTACTCCTCACATAAGTTGGCATCATAGCTTTAAAGGAACTGAGTGCTCTGGTTACTGCCCTGGCGTATCATTGCCCACCCAGCTGCTTCTAACTTTAGTGACCTTGTCAACAATAGGACATGGTGGAGACAGGCCAGACAACTGCCCTACTTGTGCATATCAACAGCCACACACCCAACAGCACAGGAAGAGGAACAGTTTATTCATTAGAAATCTATAGATGCTATAATTCACATTAGTAAAATTTATGTGTTATGGATGTCAGGATTTTTTTCTTTTCTTTTTTTTTAGTGAGTAATTTGATCTTTCCCTCTTTGTCCATGTTCAGCTCTTCCATGTTTCTACAGAGTAAGTAGCCCAAACTTACATGGCCATAATTAGAAAAAAATTCTAAAATCTTAAAACTGTTCTCTCTTTTTTTTTTGAAACTACAAAACTTATCCTCTCATAATTTTCCCAGTGGATGATAAGTTTCTTTTCAGGGCTAGAAATGAGAAAACTTCTATGGAAACAGAAGGGTACGAGGCTCCTGACAGGCTAGGCTGACTTGCTATTCTTAGTCTTGACTAAGCTGGTTGAGGCAGCTTTCACAAGAATGTGTTGTGTGTAAGTCTGGTGCTGGCAAGGCCAACTGGTGTGAGGGACATGGGCTATTTAAAACCAAGGCAATGGGTTTGCAAAGAAAATCTTACATTAGAACTATGGCATACTTCTGGCTGAACCCCCCAAATTCAAAATGAGCAGTTAGTTTTTATTTCTCTAGCATCCACTTCTCTAGCTCTAATCCTTATCCTCTGTTTGCCCATTCCTGATGACAAATCTTTCGGAGGCTCATTTTCCATAATGAAAGGCTGTAATGTGCCACCTCCCAGAGAAGCTTGAATTAGAAACGAAGACATCCAAAGACTCAAAATCTAATCTGAATAAGACACTGCAAATATTATTGGAGGGCATTGGGTCTTAATGTTGGACAGATTTCTGGAGAAGTCTCTTTGGCCTTCTTCTACTTGGTAACCACAGCACATCCTCCTCGGCTCCAAGGTGCATAGCAACAGGAAGTGAGACAACTCATAAAACAAAGACCTGTTCCAAATTATGGGCATCAGCCAGTCCTAGCAATAAACATTATCTTGAATGTGCAGCATTTCATAATGAATTTATTATGTTTTATTTATTCTATTTGGGGAAATGGTAACTATAATTTTAAATGTGAGCTCTCCATACCCTCTAGAAGATCCTATACAGTATTTTACAGACACTATGATTTAAATTTTTGAGCCTTTGGGATGAACATTTTTTGAACAAATTGTAATTTTTCCTGTCCACTTATACATGCCACCCAAATCCAGTTGGGTCAGGGCCTGCTGAGCAAATGGCTTTGGCTGTGAAGCACCATGTGGGTTTTAATTTTCTCAAGACTCTTTGGTATTTTGTGGACATTAGTAGTGTTACAGCCTGGCTCACGGTAGCCACATTAAATATATTTTTTTGATAAAGACAATTTACTATTGTTTTTAAGGACAAGTTTGAGTTACAAAGCAGAACAATGAATATTGTCTGTGTTTTTCCCAGTGATGCCCCATATGGTGGTTTGTTCTCTATGCAAATTTCCTCTTTCCTGTCGTGGATGGCTATCCATGCTCATTTTGTCAGGGGCAAACTGCCAAATGGTGGAACATGATGTTCATTCTATCACCTATGCATGTTATATAAAATCCTCAATTTTAATCTATTGCTTCTGATCCACTTTGTGTGTCTGGCTCTTAGATGATGAATCCATTCAAATTTACAACAGAAATTGGTGGATCATGCCTGGCATATGGAATATATATGTTAAATCCTTTCCTTCTCATGCTCTGATAGGGAAGATGTTGCTATCCTAGAAGAGATTTTCCAGGGTAAAGTAATATAATAGTCTGGAAGCTTCTGTGCAGAAAACTTATTTTGAGAAAATGGATAGCGGCCTGATTCTGTCATCCCATTCTTCCCAGCAAAGTAATTGTGTGTGACACAAAATAGGAGTCTTTAAGTTATAAATCTCCATTAACATCATGTAAATATAAGGGTAAATTTTTCTCTTTGGTCAGCTTGTAAGAAGGAAACATGTTTCCTATCAGCATACTAACTTTTTAAATGTAGATTATAAACAAATGATGTTCCTTTGTAATGTAATATGGTTGTAGAAATTTCTAGAATGTTTTGTGTGTTAATGATATATTCACATAGCCAAGCAAGAAAATGCAAAGTGCTACTGAGCCATTATGCATACAAATGTATCCTTGCATGAAATGGGTAGGAGAAAAATGCCATAAAATTTGGCATTTTGACAGTTGTGCTTCTCACGGGTAAACATGAAGAAAACAAAATTTTCAAAAACTTCCTATGCATAAAAATATGCAAAGATAATGGAACACAAAAGGCATTGTTACACGTCCTTAGAGGAAATCACATCTTATTTTTAAAATGGCATTGAGAGTAGCTTCCAGTCGCTCACCTTGAGGTGCAAAGTCCTTCTGTAAGTTAGTTTCAGCAAAGTCAAAAGAAAATGTTTTCTGGAAACAATCAAATCAATTGTGACAGATCATTCATGCATATTATAGTAGATGTATTGGGAAGCAGGAATAGAAAGGGTTAAATGGGATTATACGGACAGAATAGTTCATTCCTATAAGCAAACACCAAGCATGTTCATGTCCAGCAGGTGAATCATGGGTCAAAGCTGACTTCCCCTCCCAATAAACGCCCCCAAACTGCAGACAGAAGCTCTGCAGCCTTCTCGTGAATTGTTAAGATGAATCCCACACACATACATCTTCATGTTTTCGTATGAAAATGAAGACATAAAGCCAGATATTCTCTGAAGTCTATTGCAACTCAGTGTCTGGGAACCTTTGTGAGCTACTCTGATCACATTGAGAATAAAACAGTGTTTTGTGATCAACTCTAAAAATTAAATGTTAAGTATGGTCTAGTTCCTTGGAAAAATATTATTCATTTGTTTGTATCAGAAAATTACTTAATATACTGCATTTCAATTTTTTGTTGTTTGGTTTGGGATGGGATCTTATGTGGCCCATACTGATCTCGAACTTGTTCTGTAACCACGACTGTCTTTGAACCCATGCTCTCCCTGCAGTTGTCTCCCAAGAGCCAGGAAAACAGGCATGTGTTACCTTGCCTGGCTTCATTTCATTTTTTATAATACTCTAGATACTTGTGTCTAAACAACACATATAGATGCCAAATGTTGTCACCATGGAAATATCAACTGAGTCTCCTCACAGTCATGCTACAAAGTAGAATAAGACATAACTTCATTTTATTTTACTAAAGATCATCAACAATATTCTTTCTGATTATTTTTGCCACCAGTTTGGTGTTTGTGAAATCCAGCATATGGATGTCACACTTCAACATGCCTGCTGTGTCTCCACAAAAACAGACAGAAACAAAAGTCAAAGAGACCCAAGGTTTCAAAGGTCCTTCAAGTGTGAAAGGATAGCCTAAAGATTAATTGGATTAGAAGTAGAAGCGATGGAGAATGATACTTCTTTTAGTAATTATGAGTGCATTAAAGCGATACCTGATTCCTAAACCAAACCCACATGTATCTGCTTGCTCATTCCTGAAGTGGTACACACAATCCTGGGGCATCCCTACTATGACTGGAAGAGTCATCTGTCATCTGGGCTGGCTCCGAGGGCAAGTTCATCATGAGGTTGTCCCTGTAAATAGAAGTTCTGGAAGGCCTTAGGCAGGGGGACCAAGCTTCATAAATGCCACAGCTCTTCAGGGACATAGAAACCCGGAGAGGTGGGGCTGGGAATGCACGGAGCTTGCTTCACCGATGCTCTCTCTGTAGTTACAGAACTGTGCCATCTCAGCAGAGAGAGATGTTTGGGAAAGCAAAGGAAAAAGAGAAGGAAGATGAAAAGGAGGAAAAGAACTAAGAAATTTTAGAGAAAGATCATTTTTTTTTTTGAACATGGCCATGAATCTTTCATAGCCCCGGGAGAACCAAGACGCTCTGGATGATTCTTGAATCAAAACTAAACAGAGCTAACAGAAGTGTAAACTGTAGCACAGGGAAGCAGAAGAGGCTGCTCCCCTGTGTAGAGGGCAGACTACACTGTAGAAACCAGAATGTGAACCAGACGAAGAGTCGAAGAGTCGGAAGCATGCAGTGTCGGAGCACACTGCTATAGTAAAAGCCATGTCAGCACCTTCCTTCCCCCTGGCCCCGAGCCCTCTCCCTGGCCCCTCCTGTTGAACCAGATCCTAGTAGCTTCTCCTGATCTCTCACTTTTCTCCCAGCATGCTCTCTCTTGCACCTGTCTGTGACCTGCAGGAAGTGCGGGAGCTCCAGAGCAGACCATCATTAATACTCCATTACCAATTCTTTAACCTGTGAGCTAATGATTCTCCATACCTGGTGGACCTAGATTATTCAGATGGGGTATAAACTAAGAATTCAAGGAAGTTAGTTAGTTAGCTGCCTTTCTCCTCAGTCCTGTTTTCAGTGGATTCAGAAAGATAGAGACAGACATTGAATTGTCATTTTCCTTGTGTCTTCCCTAGAACAAGTGGGTGATGGGTGGAAGACCGCTATGCTCAGGACTAGATAGCCAGCACACAACCTGTGAATGCAAACCTTAACTGTGGGGCTGAAAGTGAAGGAGGTGGGTGGAATACGTGTTGTGGCTGAGAACTGTTGATGGAGGCAAGGAGAAATTGTGTCTGTGTGGATGGAGGAGCACGGGGGACCCCCTTACCCTTTCCTTTTCCCTGAAACTTCTTTTGCCAGAAAAGGCATCTGTTCACATCAGCAGGAACCAAGTAGTATGACTTAGGAAAATGTTCTGCAGTCAGTCTCTCAAGCAAAGAGCCTTCCCCCTGAGTCAATGCAACTTAAATAGAATGTCAGCAGGCTACCACAACCTGCCACACTGGGCAGTGCTGCTCTTTCCTCTATGCCCTGAAAAAGCTGTGTCCAATTGAGCAGGCTGCAACACACACACACACACACATACCACACACACACACACAGAGAGAGAGAGAGAGAGAGAGAGAGAGAGAGAGAGAGAGAGAGAGAGAGAGAGACAGACAGAGACAGAGAGACAGAGAGAGATAGAGAGAGAGAGCTTGAAGTTTACTCAAACTATGGGTACCCTGAGAATGAAAGAATATGGGTAAGAAAACTAGGCTTTGATATTCCACCCCCCCCATCTTGTATGTGTGTGTTTGTGTCAGTGTATAGTGTGCAAGCATTATTCATGCACATGTATAGACACTGGGACATATGCTTCAGGCTCAGTGTGTCCTTTCTCAAAGCCCTACCTCATTGATCTCATCTCGTGCGGTGCAGAACTCCAAGCTGCAGGACAGGACCTGTTCATATTCTTTGGCTTTGGCACTCCAATTCCTGCTATCTAGTTCAAGGGCCTCCAGCTGCTGCTGCAGGTTCTTTGCAGAAACATTAGAGCAATTCTGGAAATGGAGGATGTGGAGATAACAAAAAGGAACCTGTGAGATGGCCACCCAATATGCCATTTGCCTGTATTGTGATGCTCGGTAGCTTCAAAAGAGATACAGGGACATAATTCATTTTACCCTAAACATATTTGAATCTAATAATTTTAGAAAGAAGTCAGACACTCAACATTATAGAGTAGACATTTCTATTCTTGACTCTCTTCATCATGCCTAACTCCTGAGAGACGCCACTCACGATAAGGTCTAATTTTTACTTCAAAAAGCATAAAATATGCATTAGAAACATTCTGCCTCAGCACTGTAATTTTCTCATCAACTTCAGTTTAACCTCAGGTTCATTATGCAAGTGCTCCAATCTCTGTCTAGCGCAGGAGGGATGCTGGAACCAAGGCCAGAGGAGAACTGGAGCACAGTTTGTGTTATTTGTGCGAAGTGGCACATTCTACTTTCTCTCACAGTTTTAAAAACAAATCTACAAATATAATAAAACCTTTTAGAAAACGTTGTCACTGGCAAAGTGAATTCTTTAAACAGTAACAAATTCATATATTCTGCCTTTTATCTTAAAGAATAGATGCTGGGCTCCCTATACCACATAGTACCTTAATAGTCTTAAATAAACTTTAAAGTGAAATTGACCTGTGGTTTTTATTCATAGTAAAGTAAACACAACCTTTCCCCCTCAAAGTATGAGTCGGGGAAACTGTAAAGCATCAGAGTTCAGTGCATTAGTTATGAATTAGTTATGAATGTTTGACTAGGAAATGCTTTCTGTTCTCTTACACTCTTCCATTAACATCTGACCAGTGGTATAGAGCAATGCAAAGACTGGGGCCAGAACCCAGGCCAGAAGCAGAGGGCCTAGGACCATCCACTCTGGGCGTTTGTGGGTGAGTGGTCAGTGTCTTCAGCCTCTTCCTCTATAAAATGGGGCTGTTTATCTGGTAAGACTCTAGGGCCTAGTAGACGTCCAGACCTATATCACTGAAGGACCACTGTCCAGTAGAAATGTAGTATGAACCATGGAACTGAATAACTTCCAATGGTCTCATGGAAAACCAAAGAAAAAATAAACAAAATTAACGTTCATAGCAAAATTTAGTTAACCACGTATGTCCAAATATTATCATTTTATAACACATATCAATATAGAAGTAGTAACATCTTTTTTTTTTACATCACATCTTTGAAATCTAATATATGTATTATTTGAATTTTTCTCACTTGTGGTTAAATGTCTATCAGAAATACATGATCTAGATTTAAATTTCTCAAAACTTACAGCTTCTAAGGTGGAATCACATGCCCAAGTAGTTTCTGAATGAATTGAGAGATTTCCAACAATGATATTTACAGTTAACTTAGTTCAAATTAAATAAAACTTTAGGTTTTTAGTTGCATTAGACACATTTCAAATACAGAAACCTGATGTCCATTTGAGATCATGGTTCTATTTTAAATTAACATGAGAATAATATGTATTAAATGGGGGTTTTATGCTTAGATTTTTTCGCCTTAGACTTATTTGTTTGTTAATGGTGGTGGAAATTAGAACTAATACTCACCCCAGTGATTTCATGCCTTTTAAAATTTAACACACTGGGGCTCAGGGATGGCTTAATAACGATCCACTTGGTTAATATGTATGAGGTTCCTTGTTCAATCGCCTGCACCACACACACAAAAGCAACCACTCATATTTAACATAGACTCAGCAATCTGCCTGTTTCATAGTACCAGAGAGGGGGGTGGGTAGCAATGTTGATGCTCCAAGATGCTTACAGGTCGTTGTACGGATGAAACGATGTCCACTCCTAAGGACAGGGCCAGCCGATGGAGATGGTCTACATGTGCCCGCCTTTCCTGAGAACAGCCCAGTTGCATCTGGACTTCCTCAGAACTTCCCAGTTCCATGGGCTGTGCTAGAAGCTCCAGTTCTCTCGGTTTGATGAGATGAGTCAGCTGAAATCCAGAACATTAGCATTGGCCTGATTTCTTTCCAAAGCCTGTTTTCTGTAATGCTTTACTGGCTTGATGACAGGCTCCCTAGCACACCCAGAATCATTCATCCCACGGATGATGGTACAGGTACACATTGCAATACTGTGACTCCAACAGGAATGCATGGATCAGGTCACACTTTCCGTTTTATGAAAGAAAGAAAATGCATTCTGGGCCCACGATCTCAAATTCAGCAAGCTCTTGGTCTGTGATTTGAGTAAACTTGAAAAACTATCTTAAAAATGATTTTCCTTTTAGATGGGCATGAGTGGTTTTGCCTGCACACATGTCTGTGTACCAAATGCATACAGTTACTCAGAGGCCAGAAGAGGGTGTTAGAGTCTCTGAGCTAGCAATATAGACGGTTGTGAGCTGCCACGAAATAATGAACATATCACATTATTCACATTACTGAACATATCACTCTGGAAGCTTCTTGGGATGAATAAAATAAAAAAAGAAAGAACTTGGGTTTTGACCACCTCTCCTCCCAAAAGCTAACACTTGCATTGGAAAAATAAAATCAAGTCTTATAAAATGTAGCGGTGACCATGATGCTAGAGATGCTAGATGTGGCTAGTGGGTGCCGTGGGAACCTAGAAGAGAGAATCGCTACCTGGGAAGGCAGTTGCTGGAAGGAAGCAAGTAAGAGAAGAGGTCTGCCAGCAAGTGCCAAGTTGAGAGTTGAGGCTTACAAGTAGAAATGCATGAGCCATATTCAAAGGGCAGGAAGGCTGGAGGCGGGCTAGCGTATGAAGCAGGATAGAGGAATAATGAGGGGTAAATTAACCATCATGGTAAACAAATCTCTTAGACGAAGATAAGTGATTTGGTTTTTGTTTATTGCATAATCATAACTTTTAAACCCTGCAACTTTTAACAACCACAGTAAGACTTACTTCTTCCTTGACCTGGTGAAACTGGACTGTCTTGTACAGGATTTCCTCATATTCCCGGATTCGCTCTCGCTGACTCTGATGGAGATGGATAAGGTCCTTCAGCTGTTCAGCCTTCTCCTTCACAGGGGCCCCCTGTTCACGTAACACTTCCCACTCTTTCCTGATTTGCTGAACATCCTCATGCAGTTGCTGGAAATAATGAAAGTCGTGCAGGAAGTGAGTTCTTATTTTACAATGAAGATTCTGATTGTCTAAATAATGCATCGCTTTCTCGTCTGTTAACTAACAGATACCTATGAGCCTCCTCAAAACCCAGATATTGTGGTTAATGATGGAGACAGAGAGGTTCATTGTTCAGTATCTATCTTCTCAGGACTTTATAAGCAACATGGGGGATAAGGTAGTGGGTTCAAAGAGAGATGTAAAAATGGAGGGCCACATGTGTCTATGATATATCAAATGTGCTGGCCTCCTGTTAAGTCAATATACATTTTCAGACATTTAATATAGAGTAGAATCATGTGATATGATAAAGACACCAAGAGAAGTATAAAAATACATCGGGGGATTTACTTGTGCTCCACAATGAAAGAATGATCAGTATGAGCCACAGGCTGAACAGCACACAAGATATGCTGCTTCAAAGCAGGCATGCCATGATCCACAAATAGCCACCACATGGAGAAGAGATCAACTGTCTTCCCTTTCAGTCAGCTCTGCTCAGACATCCCAGGTAGGGATCCAGACCCTGGAGGAGAGCTTACAAAAGGCAGACTGATTCAAGAGGATTCTACTCTTATCCCAGGAGTAGATCTTGTATCAAAGGAAAAAGGAAAGGAAATGCTGTAGGCTAAGGACATAATTTTCAGAAGATTGACATGCATAGGATTGTCAAGTTCAAATCAAGTCTTTGGACTTGACCTCAAGTTGATGGCGCATAACATAGTAATGGAACTAAATACTAAAGCAATGGCTCCTAAGTAAGAATTTATACATACATACATACATACATACATACATGTGTGCCAAAAGAAGTGTATGTGTACCACACAGAATCTAGCAAATTGGGCTAGCCACACTTAATGAGAGTGTGGATAGGAGAGTTTGCTGTGGATTGCGATGCCATATATGTGTATATGTGTACAGAGTATAATGGCCATACTTCACATGTGTTTTATCTTAACAGAACCTTCAATTAGATATTTTCTAAAGGAATTCTCCAAACATTTAACTCGGAATTTCCTCAAAGCCAATACATATTAAGTAGTAACAGATAGCTACATTGTAAGTTTTTCAACAATACCCAGAAATCCAATAGAATATGTTTGTAAGTCAGGACTAGGAAGATGGAGGTGAAAAGATCTGGAGTTCATTCAAGGTTACCCTTGGCTGTTTTGCAAGTTTGAAGTTAGCCTGGGCTTGAGACTCTGTCTCAAAAATAAATAAATAAATAAATAAATAAATAAATAAATAAATAAATAAATAAATCTGAGTAGCAATCTCCGACAGTCAACTTGTCTTGAAAGTTGCATCAAGGAGCAGCAGAAGCATGTGCAGAGGTTGGGGTTAAGCAGTTAAGGGCCTGAGACCTGACTTGTGGCTTTATATCTTGTACTCAGAGAGCTTCCTTAGAAGGTGACTGACGCCCACAGAAAAAAATTATCAGGAAGGGGTGTGTGGTAGGAGCTGGGATGCTTGTGGGCAGGAACAGTGACATTCCAGTGATCTGTGGATCAATGACAATACCGCTTCTAGGTCAGAGGTTGTCGATTTTGTTCTGAGACACCTTAACTTTAAACAGTCCATAAGAAAATAGTGACTATATGGTAAATACGTCAACAAATTAATTAGAAATATAAAGTAAATTAATGCAAGATGAAAATATACCCAGGACACAGTATGGCTTAAATGTTTGGGTATCATCAAATACAAAAGTATGTATGGAAACAAGAAGAAAATGTGTTGTTACAGGGATTTTTAAAGAAAAGTGGTACTTTTGTTAAAGAGAAAGGACGCTTATGAGGCAAACTGTAACTGGGGACTTGGGAGATATTTTTCCGTTCACCCAAATCCATTCATTGACATCTCCACCTGGAGCTGAGGCTTCATTGCGATCCATCTCCTTCGCAGATCTGACATGCTCTGGAGGCTCCCTCCAAGGTCAAGTGCAGAGACAGGCATCAGAACTTCGTGGAGAAGTTTTACATTGTGAGTAGTCTGAAACAGACATTGACAATTAGTGTTTCTGGCAACTCAGCATATGTGGTCACTTCGGTGGTGACACGGTGTGCTGAACTTTTCAACCCCTGTGAACCCTGGCCTTTGCCAGAGAGGTCACACACATCCCTTGATCTCCTGTGACTTTTATGTTTATTAAAAGATCGATTTACTTATTTTATGTGTATGAGTACACTATTGCTGTATTCAGACACACCAGAAGAGGGCGCTGGATCCCATTACAGATGGTTGTGAGCCACCATATGGTTGCTGGGAATTGAACTCAGGACTTCTGGAAGAACAGCCAGTGTTCTTAACTTCTGAGCCATGTCTCCAGCCCTTATGTTATTTTTTTTTAAATCATGATAACATATAACAAAATGCACAATTTTTACCCTTTCTATGTATACAATTAAGTCACCACCACCCACCTACAGACTGTTCTCATCAATCTGAACAGGACCTCTGAACCTGTTAAACACCACCCCTTCTCCCTTCTCCCTTCTTGTATCCTCTGGTAGCATCCATTCTGATCTTTGTTTCAGAATTTGGCTACAGGGCTGCAAATAAGCAGAACCATGAGATTTCTGCACTTTTGTGCTTAGCTGATTTCTATTACCTCATGGTTTGAAGGCTCTATCATGCTGCACAGATCAGAACTGATTCTTAGAGGGGTATCATTCGATATTCTTTTTTGTTTGTTTCCATGCTAGGATCCAGTCCAGTGCTTTACGTAAGCTTGGTCTTGCACCGAGCCATTGGCCACCCCGTTTCCTTACCTTTTTAAGTTTCTCTTTGAACGTTTCCCATTGCTCTCTCACAGGCTTGCTTTCGATGACTTTGAGGTACCATGCCATTCGGAGATGGCTGAGTTCCTCCCTTCTGGTTGTTTGCTTTTCCATAATGTTCTCCATAATGTGCATTTCATTTTTAACATTTAATATCTCATTCTCTTTTGCCTGTTGAATTAATAATCCATGTAATAGCTTTCTTTCCTAAGAGATACATTTTTTCTTTTGCATTTGCTGTTTTAGGTGGCAAGTACTTCATCACACCCAAGCAGGACACAGACAAGCCTGAGTTTGTTGTATACAGAGGCACAATCGAGTGCTTAGACCTATAGTCTCTGTGTAGACATCGGGTGCAGAGTCTTTAAAGGTTTCCATAGTATTTCAGTGGTTTTAAGAGGGGAATTGAATAATAAACTTATATATTCTGTAACTGTGATTATTAAATTTAATAACTTATCAAAGACATTAGACCACAGTGGGAGTAACTCTACAGTATATTTTTATATATGTTATAAATAAAGTCGTGGAACCTTTTATATATTATTAAGAAGCTATTAAAATATAACATATTCTTTAATGTAATATAATCTGGGAATTGTATTTTATCGATGACAACTGCAGTCATAAGGGTGCAGTGGTCTGAGTAAGGCCTAGGAAAGGCAAGCTATGATAAGATGTGTTGATGGTTAGCCAGCAGGGTATAAATGATTTTGAATTTGATAGAGTTAGTATCAATAATTTGCCTTCTGTCTAGTTAGCGAACATAGTCCTCATTTTACTTCAGTGTAGTGCCTGGAGATTCTTGTTGTAGTGTAGTCTAAGTAAGGTGTTAAATTATCCACTCATTTTACATTTATATCCACGCACCGTGGACTGTTCTCTGATCTTTCTTTTCAGATGCCTTGGTAGTGAGAATGCTAATGCTTGACAGAATTCTCAGGGTCCACCACTGTAAATTAATAAGTTGGTACATTCATCTGCCAGAACTTTGGTCAAAGTCAATTAATCTGATTCAGACAAACTTTAGATCGAAAAAAAAAAATCAATTTCAAGCTTGAAAATACTAGTCTCAGAAACACACTCAAGACAAAGAGCAAGCTTCTATCTCCCTACCCCCAGCAAAACCCGTCACCACACTTCAGCAATGTGCTCTTACAAGACTAGTGCTCTGTGTATAGGAAGAGGAAAAACATCCTTATCAGCAATTTCACCTATCAGTAGGTCAACCGATCATTAGAGCTAACTATTATGTAGACTTAATTTTTTATCAATAAAGAACTTGTCACAAGACTATGGAAAAGAACTTAAAAGTAACAATGATGACATAAAGATATAAGACTATGAGGAAGTAGTGGGAAGATATGGGCTATTTTCAGGAACTCTTATGAATTGAGATTTCCTTCTAACCTGCTAATTTAGACATAGATACAAGATTCAAGTTTGGATCCATTTCTTTCTGCAAACCATTCCACATGAAAATAACACTATCTGGTTATTTATTTGTGATACTTGACACTTGATAAGGATTCACCAACCTGGAAAAAAAGGCAGGACTGCAGATCAAAAAGCAAAAGGAAACCCATACAGCAGAAGCTTCCCTAGATGCAGCTACTGGAGGACACACTCTACACACTGTGGATTAAGAAGGTCCAAGGAAGTGTGGGAAAGCTGAAGAATGGATGTGAAAGAAACTCCCAACAAGTATATTTACCTTTAAAACCACCTGGCATTTTCACAGTTGAAAAGAATTCTAAAACTCAGCAATAAAAAGACTATACAATAAATAGAAAAGTTGCAAATAATTTAATTTTCTTATAATATATACTATAAGTGCCTACGTAGAGATGGAAAGAGATACACTAAACTAAGCAAGTGTGCGAAAAGTAAAGGATAGAGTGAGCCAATGCTTCAAAAGAAAAATAATTTGGTATCCAAACCTGGATAAATCGCTTAACAAGATTTTTTTCTGATGCTTAAAGAGGGTGTGATTTGATTTATAGCTATCCAGTGAATGCTTTGCTTCTACACAGGCTCATCACTAATGTTCTTCAAACAACACAAGTCAAAACAAAGAAAAAAATCAATGACTGAAGGTCAAAGAGATAAGACTGTTATAACCCGATTCTGCCAAGTGATTTCTGTCTAAGGATGTATTCCCCAGTTCTCCAGAAAATGGTAAATGTCAGTCATCTTTAAGCATCTATAGCAAGGAGGTCTAGACTATTAGAGAAAGGAAGATGGCCTGGTTCTAAGATGAGTGCCATTCAGTATATGGATAAGTTTCACATGCAGTCAACATGATAGGATCTGTGTTTACAGAGCAGTTGGGTATCTGTGAAGAATGGCTCAAAAACAGAGTCAGAAGTTGTGCCACACACACACATTGTGCAGACACAGTGGTGATTAGATTAAAACAGTGAAAGCATTAATTTTTTTCCTTTAAAAAACCTGCTAATCAATGTATTACTTCAGGAACTAGGATGTCAGTCTTCCTTTTAGATATTTTTGCTAAAGAAGTAATTGCAATTATAGAAGGCTGGCTTGACAAATCTACAGAATGAAACCCAAGAGAAATAGTTAATAGAGTAGATAGATCTAAATTAGTTTAACAAGATGAATCATAGTCTAAGACCAAATGAAGTAAGGCAAGAACTATACAGGCCCACATCTTATGAAAATGCTAAATAGCTGATGCAGAAACCCTGACTAAACTGAATCAAGGATTTAAAAGGTCACATGAGTGGTCCTGGATTGCCACGTAATACCAGAACAATTAAAAGAGACTACGCTTAAAGTGTTAGCACCCTCCTGTCTCAACTACAGGAAAAAAAATGTCTGGTTGATTGCCATTCGGCTTCTGATTCTGTTTCATGAATGGGTTTAGCAAGTAGAAATTTTGGCAAAGCAGATCAGCCTGAAGGAAGAAATTAAACGACATCACAAATGATAAATTTGCAAATGCGTAGCTGTAGGAAAGACTCATATTAAACGTAGCAACTGCTTTCAATGTTGGAAAGAATTTCATATGTAAGAGAAATTACCTACGGATGGTTTTATGCCTGCTTCGCTACAGAGGTACAGTACGAGATATGAAGACAGACTTATTTAACATTTTAAAAACATTCTTTTTTTTTTTTTAACAGCTAGCATTTTTCCAACAATAAAATGAACTGTTTCATTGGGGGAAATTCATGAGGTTTCTGAGGGAGAAGTGAAGTAACCACATTTTTAGAATTCTATAGGCAGCTTCAGATAGATGAATGGCTGACATAAAGGTCCTAGGGTGCTTTGCTTATTGAATTCAGGGAGACCAAGGCTTAGGACATAGCTCTAAATGCAGTGGAGCTTTGCTCTACAAGGACTGGGAGACTGAGGTGTCAAGGGAGAGATAATAGATCACATGCAATATGAGCACAAAGGGAGGAAATACTCGGAGTGAGAGACTGAAGTAGGGAGGGGTACAGGGGAATAAGGAAGGAGAACACAAGGCTGGAGGTAGCGTTAAAGCAAAGTCAAGGATGGATAAAATCAATCTTTGGAAACCTACTACTTTGCAAGCTAATTAAAAGTTGTAATTAAAAATATGGATCTGTTAAGCCGAGAAGAAATTCTTTAGAACAAAGATTTATCATAATCTTTGTCTTTGGGTCCCTGGAAATTTTGCAAGGACCTTGCTGTCAACATAACTCAAAACTTGGGCATACATAGACTTTTAGGAGTTCTATAATAATAGTCACATAGCACTTGAATCTGAGTAGCTAAAGCAGCTTTCTTATGATATATGGGCTCTGCGACAACGAAGCTTATAAATGTTGGGCTTCAGAACTAGTCTAACTTGACTGAAGTTGAGGAGGTCTCCCTCCGGCAGCACGGCTGACTAACAGACAAACTGATTGCAATTCTGACTTTGAGAAATAATAGCTACAAAAGGCACTGACTTCTTAATGCTGTTCTCACCATGTTTATTAAGTTCAGGAACTGGAGGCTCAAGTCCTGGGTCAAAAAACTCTTCTTTAAAAATAGCTGCCATTTCCTCTCAGCAGAGTTAGACCGGCACTTGACTGTAGCATCGTCTTCATCTTTCCAAGGGATTTCGGTCAGATAAAATTCCTTTAGGCTCTGAAGCTGCTCCTCTACCTAAAACAGGAGGAGACAGATGAGAGTTAAGAAATACAGAGTCCATTTGGAGCTAGTATAGAATTAAACTGAAATTCCAGTTTTTGGCACTCTTTAAATAATTATTAACTATTTCCAGGGTTCTGAAAACCACGAGAATCTGCTTAGATTGCTGACAGACAGGAGTCCCACGGCATAACAAAAGGAGTTGGTAAGGTTGCTGCCAATCAGAAATATTTATTGTACCCTAGATTGTTTTTTATGCATATCCTACAATGAGAATAATTTATTTCAGAGATCATGTGGCTGCTCTGTTTAAAACTGAGTTTTATAATAAAAAAAGGAACAAATAAAAATCAAGGGATACAAATCAGAAAAGAAGCAATTTAGCAAAAGACAATAGTACTTAATATATCACAGTACTATGATTTATTTGTTATTTTAATGTAATATTTTATTAATTCTTTGAAAATGTAATACAATGTGTTTTGATCATATTCACCACCTACTTCTCTAATTTTCCCAGGTTCACCCCCACCTCCCAATTCCCTCCCAACTTCTTTTTCTTTTCTTTGTTTTATAACTATAACTACAGAGTCCAATTTGTGCTGCCTATATATACCCACAGGTATGAGACCATCCACTGGAGCACGGTCAACATACCAGAGGTTAGCCCTTTAAAGAAAACTATCTCAGAGCTGTAGATGTGGCTCAGTGGCTAAGAACAATGGCTGCTTTTCCAGAGGACTAAAGTTCAATTCCCAGTACTCATCTGATAGCTCACAACTATCTGTAACTCCAGTTCTAGGGAAACTGATACCCTCTTCTGACCTCCACAGACACTAGGCATACATGAGGCACACAGGTACACATGCAAGTAAAACACCCATGCACAGATAGGATACAGTATGATACGATACAGTAATAAATAAAAATAAAACTGACTCTCCTCCACCCCAATAGCCACCAACTATCAATAGCTCTTCAATTAGAGCCTTCTTCCACCTTCCATTGTAGAACACTCATTGGCTTGACTTTGTGCACGTAACTCCAGCTCCTGTAAATTCACTAGTTAGAGTGCTTATGTCATGTCTAGAGAACACTGTTCTCCTACAGTCCTCCCTGACCTCTGGCTCTTACAGTCTCTGCTCGCCCTCTGTGCCTTAGTGGGGGTTGGGTGAAGTATATACCCATTTGTGGCTGAACATTCTACTGTACAATTTATTTTTAATCATGGTGAACCATAATAAAAGGATGCAAATAATGATGAATTTTCTGGGTAAGCACTAATATTAAAAATCTTCACAAGCTAATCTTATTAGGACATACTACTTTGGTTCCCTAGAACTACATTTAACTAATACTACCAATATTAGCAGTACTCAATTATTTTAAATTACTCTCCTGAGCAGAGTTAATATACAATCAAATGTGTAACTATAGATTAACAAGTAATGGGGTGATAGAGAATTAGAAGAAAGCATTGGGAACTAATTTGTATGCATTTTGGATAATATCTAATGACTAATAAGACAAGACTCATAGAACTCCTAACTTACAAAAGCCATGGAAACATAATACAAGATTTCAAGCAATAGTCACCATACTTTGAAGGTTTAAAGATCATTCTTAGTTGAAATGAACTAAATCCAGCCTACACTAGCTCCCAGGGCCAGAGGCTCTTTGCTGACTTCCATATTCTACTTATTCTGTTGATGCCTGTTTCCTAAGCACACATCATCTTCTCCTTAATTTTCTTCTTCTTCTGTTTATCTTTAGTGAACCACCTAAAAGGTTGTCTTTTCGATGGAAGATTCTAAGATCCCCTAATAAGAATTGTTTACTTCCTTAGAGACCAAAGTTAGTTCTGTGAGAAAAAGGCCAATAAGACATGTCTGTGTACACACAAGCAAACAACATCATAGGGACAAAGAAGGGATAACAACAGCTCTGCACGGAGTAAGTACAGAAAAATCTTTCCATCAGGTGACATCTGGTCTATCCTTTTCTAGGGTGAGAGCAAATAGAGGTCTTGGATGGAAGGAACTGGTGCAAAAGCAAAGTGTGGAGTTACTGGCATCAGGGAAAACGCATGCTGTCGGTGTGAAAGAAATTCAGATTCTTCAGCTGACTGGCAAGGAGGAATCCAGAAAGATCGTTGTACTAGGATAAGGCTGGGTGGAATGTTTCACCTTGCTTTCTATTGTATCCAACAGAATTATGACACAGTCTCATTAGTTGGATGTAGCAATAGTGAGCAAGTGATGACGGCTTAGACTGGCAAACACTTCAGCAAACTGGGAGAAAGGTATGCAGAAACCTCTGTGGTGTCTCAGTAGATACAAGGATGTGTGGCCTTTGAAACAGAAAAGGCAAGGGGGATGGAAGCTGCCCAACAATGCATGTCAACCTTCTCCAAGCCTCAGTTTCCCTAACTTGTAAATGGATAATACTAGGTAACTAAGACACAGAATCATAGGAACACAATGAAATCAGGAATTAAAGGCCTAAGGCTCAAAGTAAGTGCTCACGAGAGACAGACTAGAGAAGACACTGAACTCAGTTATGACTAAAATGTCCAATAAGCTCTTAATAGAAAGTTGGATGACCAGAGAGATGACTCTGTGGTTAAGATTACTGGCTAGGTTTCCAAAGGACCCAAGTTCAATTCCCAGCACCCATGTGGCCAGCTCACAACTGTTTTTAATTCAGCTCCAAGTGAACAGAACACTCTCCCTACCTATGCTCTAAGATCAAGAATTGACAAATGGGACCTCATAAAATTACAAAGTTTCTGTAGGGCAAAGGATACTGTCAATAGGACAAAACGGCAACCAATAGATTGGAAAAGATCTTTACCAATCCCACATCCGAAAGAGGACTAATATCCAATATATACAAAGAACTCAAGAAATTAGACTCTAGATGACCAAATAACCTATTAAAAAATGGGGTATGGAGCTAAACAAAGAATTCTCAACTGAGGAAATGTGAATGGCCGAGAAGCACCAAAAGAAATGTTCAGCATCCTTAGTCATCAGGGAAATGCAAATCAAAGCAACCCTGAGATTCCACCTCACACCAGTCAGAATGGCTAAGATCAAAAACTCAGGTGATAGTAGATGCTGGCGAGGATGTGGAGAAAGAAGAACACTCCTCCATTGTTGGTGGGATTGCAAGATGGTGCAACCACTCTGGAAAACAGTCTGGCGGTTCCTCAGAAAATTGGACATATCACTACCTGAGGACCCAGCTATACCACTCCTGGGCATATACCCAGAAGACGCTCTAACATATAACAAGGACATATGCTCTACTATGTTCATAGCAGCTTTATTTATAATAGCCAGAAACTAGAAAGAACCCAGATGTCCTTCAACAGAGGAATGGATACAAAAAATGTGATACATTTACACAATGGAATATTACTCAGCTATTAAAAACAATGAATTCGACATGGATAATACTAGGTAACTAAGACACAGAATCATAGGAACACAATGAAATCAGGAATTAAAGGCCTAAGGCTCAAAGTAAGTGCTCACCGAGAGACAGACTAGAGAAGACACTGAACTCAGTTATGACTAAAATGTCCAATAAGGCTCTTAATAGAAAGTTGGATGACCAGAGAGATGACTCTGTGGTTAAGATTACTGGCTAGGTTTCCAAAGGACCCAAGTTGGTGTCTTAGGGACTGTTGTTTATAAAGCTCCATTTCTTGGATTCAAATGCTAGTGTGGGACATGGAAGGAGATGACTAACATGGTACTAGGTAGGTACCGTTTGGGGCATAATGATGCAGAAACAAAGCATTGCTTTATAGCTGCTCTAACATCAAGACTTCAAGTTAGGTTAGTATGGCACTCTGTTAAAGACTGCTGGTAGGAAGAGAGGATGGGGGTATTAGGAAGGTAGATGTGGGAAACTAGAAACCAAGCATGGTACCTAACTTTAGCTGTACTCCTGAGAGGACCTTGCTCCCACCAACAATAGTGTTTGTAAGCCTTCACAGAAGAGTTATCTGCACCCATACAGGGTTTTCTGGAGCCAGAATGAAGTGAGGAGCGACTCCAGACTTCCATATGACTGATACCACCCTTAAGAAGCTTTTCTTCTGAGAGGTGCCATCTTCATGCACTTGAGGGAATAGGAGAGATTACTCTAACCATGTCAAAATAAAGCTTCAGGAGAATCCTGGAGCAACATTTAAGGCATCTGGGCATCAAACAAGATAGATTCAAGAATGAGTCAATCCCCTCTCTCTTCTTGTTCTGTTCATTTTAAATGCACCATACTCTGGTGCTAGAGTGATGGCTCAGCAGTCAAGAGGGCATAGTGCTCTTACAGAGGATCTCAGTCTGATGTCCACTACCCACACTGGGCAGCTCACAATCTCCTGTAACCCCAGATCCACAGAGTACTGACAGCCTTCTCTTGCTTCTGTGGGTACTGCACTCACATCCACCCCATACTCACATACATATTTGTTAATAATAACAAGAAGAAGATGGAGGAAGAGGAGGAGGAGAAGGAGGAGGAGGAGGAGGAGGAGGAGGAGGAGGAGGAGGAGGAGGAGGAGGAGGAGGAGGAGGAGGAGGAGAGAGGAGAAGGAGAAGGAGAAGGAGAAGGAGAAGGAGAAGGAGAAGGAGAAGGAGAAGGAGAAGGAAAAGGGAGAAGGAGAAGGAGAAGGAGAAGAGAAGAGAAGAAGAAGAAGAAGAAGAAGAAGAAGAAGAAGAAGAAGAAGAAGAAAGGAGGAGAAGAAAAAGGAGAAGAAAAAGGAGAAGAAAAAGAAAGATTTTAAACAAAAACGACTACTCTTAGTATTCAAAGGGATCTATGGTCTAAATGATGAATATTTTCATATTTTTTATTTATTTAAGATAGGTATAAGGATGTATAACATGCTACAATAAATTATTTATACATACTTATTTATATTTTTCTGGATAAAATTACTTACTCTGAGGTTTTGGGTGGTGCCTTGAAGAGTAAAGAGTATATAAGTAATACAGGCAGTGGCAGAGACACAAACTCTCCACTTGGGTTGAGTTTCTACACTCATAGAAAGCAGAAAGATGGACAGAGGCCATGCTGCTGAAGCAGGCCAACTTTACACCATACCTCCTCGGATGACTTTTGAAATGCCATGTAAGTCTGCAGGACTCGTGACCTGTAGCTGATGCTTCGACCAAGCACGTTTAATTCTGCTTCTAGCCATTTCACTTTAAGAGGAAGCAATACCACTTCATTGAGTTCAAGTTCATTTTTCTCTGTCATGATTTTTGCAGCTGCTTCTAATGCATGTGCTGTCTCCTATGAAAGCAAAGCACAAGGGGTCAGATGCTGACAGGGGAATCGTGAACATTCACATTCCATTACCCTTCGGCTCATCCATCTATTACGGATATTAATTGAACTTGTACTGAGAATTTCCTCAATCAAAGAAAGGTATAACTTTCAGAATTCTAAAAAGGAAGGGAAAAAGGCACTTGAAACTGATAAAACATCCCCAGCCCTTCCTTGGCTCTGTCCAAAGCTGAAGACCTTTTGTTCTGGTCCTTAAGGTAGAGGCATAATGCTCTGGGTATGTAGAGAATCAAGACCTAGTAAACAGTTTACAGCTCCAGAGGTGTGTTGTGCTGGGACTCTGAGCTCCTCAGTCCATGGTAGAATGCTTTAATGCTTCTAGCAAGTCTAGCTGACAATGCTTGAATTCTCAGCTCCAGCTTTTAGCGTTTCTCTGCCTCTCACCTTCACGGACTTTCCTTAGCTACCCTAGGATTCTGCTATTGGTGTTGCTATGTAGGCCTTAGCTCCAGGCATCAGTCTCTCAGCTACTGGGCACCCTTTGAAACTCTTCAGTTCTGCTACTGCTGTTGCCTCTGCCACCCCTATTGGAAGCCCCAGGGGTTGTACCTGCCCATTATACAATTCAGTTCAGCCTGCTCTACCCAATATACAGACCTCAGGTAAACTAAGATAGCATTCAGGAGAGGAACTTCTTGTGTCCTACTGTTGCAACACAGAGAGATATCATGAAGGAAAGGAACTCCCCAGACTTCCAATAGCAACGAACAACCTGCTTGTGCAGGCAGAGAAGGGACATGGCATGCTGGTGCTTAGATTTTGATTCTGTCTCTCAATGAGAGCCTGGGTATGTGGGCTTTCCTGTTCTACCAATCACAAGCCTCCTGTCGGTTCAGCCTCTCAAGCTTTGTGTTAAGGCTGAGTCCTACTCTTCCTCCCAGATCTGGGTGAGAACAGCTATTGCTAGACTCAGAGCCAATGGGAGGTCATGTGAGGAAGGAGTCCTGTGGGGGGAGCTCTGGGCAAGGCCATTAGGAGGGCATGGCTCACGTGAGGTTTATTGATGATGATACAGGCTGGAGCAGTGTCAAGAGCAGTAGTTCACGACCTTCCTAATGCTGAGACACTTTAATACAGTTTCTAATGTTGTGGTGACCCCCAACCATAAAATTATTCTTGTTGCTACTTCATAACTGTAATTTTGCTACTGTTACAAATTGTAATGTGATCTGATATGCAGGATATCTCTATGCAATCCCCCAATAGGGTTTTGACCCACAGGTTGAGATCCTGGTCTAGAGTGAGGCCTCCAGAAGCAGAAGCCTGTGGCCTCAGCCACAGTCCTGATTGCTGTACTCCTTGTAGCCAAGTCTAGTTTCTTTAAGACATCCTTGAAGTACTCAAAGCCAAGATTCCACTATGACAGTTTAGCCAGTAAGAGGGATTATTAAGCTAACAGCTCCATTCAAGGTAATGAGACACAAAGAAGAGTCTGACAGCTGCCAATCAAAAGCTCAAACTGGCCCGGTCCCCGATAGCTTAGCTTATTTGTGGGGAAAGTAAACATTAAAAGGTGCTTACAATAAAGTCCTGTCATAGCATTAGCATTCTTAATAGTATTTAGTAGTGCTTAACTCCTGGTTAATTGCCCTTAGGGAGAGCTGGTCTTTCTGATCCCTTTTAATCCATTACCTGCATGTCTATTCCAATGGTGTATAAACAAAATTATTATTGTCAGTCATATAAAAATGCAGCATATATAATTATGTGCAACACATAATGCTTCCTAATTAACTATGTTACTGGTTCATATATTTGCTATACACTAGTTTTATTGTCGGAGTATACTTCTACAGATACGAAAAAGGTACTGTAAGAGAGGAGACCTGCTTGTGCTGGCAGCAGCTTCATACGTGGTGTTTACGTTTCTCTACGGCATCAAGGAACGATATCTAGTGACTGCCTATGTCTGTGTAAGTGCACACTGTGATGTTCACACAACAACAGCCAAGTCATGTAACAGCACGCTTCTCGGAAGCATCCTCATCACTAAATGATACATGACTAAGAGCCCCTGAAAGAGATCCCTGTAAAACTTCCTGAGAACAAGGGAGGAGTCAAGCAGAATTAAAATGTCGGTGCTCTCATTTGCAGCTCAAGGGATATCTTCCCCCGGTTGTGTTTAATATGCTTTCCAGGAACCCCGCTGACTGCACTGAGTCGCAATTTGCCAGCCCTGCTTTGTGACAACACACTGCAGAATAAAAGAGGAGCATGGGATTCCTCCCCTGAGTTCTCTCTCACGGTTCTAAAATTTAAAAGGAGAATGCCTTCAGACAAGGCCTAAGCATTTAAAATGAAGATGTTTCTAAATCTTATTCTAATAATAAGGAAAGAAAAAAAAAAAAAACAGTGTGCCTATTTGCAGTGAGGGGGCTGTTTTGAGTGAGGGTCTTCTGTGGAAACCAGGAGAAACAGGGCTTTTCTTGCTGATTTGGGGGGGCAGCGGTGGAGGCACTCACTTTAAATTCCAGGGGGCAGGCAGACAGTGTAGATTTGGAACCTCTAGTGCAGAGGTTCTCAACCTGTGGGGCACAACCCTGTTGTGGGGGTGTCACCTAACAGATACCCTGCATATCAGACATTTACATTATGTTTCATAACAGCAAAATTACAGTTTTATGGATTGGGGTCACCACAACATGAGGAACTGTGTTAAAGGGTCACAGCCTCAGGAAGGGTGAGAAGCACGGCTCTAGCTGGAGCTACTGAATCCAAAGCAGAGCCACAAGTAGGGGCAGGGCATTCATTGTCTGAATATGGAGAGTGAAGCAAGTTTCGATTTGCCTCCTTACAGATTACAGTGACAAATGTTGTTTCTGGAAATCCTGTGTGACTTTATTGTGAAATTCTTGTAAAAAGTCACAAACAGTTTTAGAGGAGTGCTTTCCTGCCTAGTCTGGCGCCTTGAAAGAGTTGCTAGCACCTGAGTTTGTTCTCAGGCAGAGAACCAATGCCAGCTAAATACCTAAAATACACAGTTGCAATAAATATGCAAATAAATGGACACAAAAAATACACATAACTTAGACACATTTAACAGTGTATGTGATTTTCATGTTGTTATCTGTATTAACTTATAATTGCAGCTCTTGAGGCAGCTGGGATTAAGCTACATATCTTTGGAAATTGTTTTTAAACAATTATTTACAACATTATGGTCTTAGAAATAACTTTCATTTACCTTGGCTTGATTATCCAATTCCAGATATTTATTTAAAATCTTCTCTGATTCAGAAGGGCTGGAACTGACATTCAATGTGGTAGCAAGAACAGGCCTGATTTCCTGAATTGACATTTCCACCTTGGGGGATAGAGAATATATTGTAGTCTTAAAAATATATACTTATGTAAAGGAGTGTACATATAAGGAAATATTGTTCCATACATCACCATTGCATTTTAAATGTCTATCATTTTGTGTAAAATTGCTTTACATTTTGAAGAATTTCATATTTTGATAATGCCAATCTTCCTATGATGCCATACTGGTAAGCTATGAATACATTCTTTCATTAACAGCAATGACTACAAGTTACCATCCCTACGTACCCATGAAGAGCTTTTCTACATTGCCTACAGAGAGAGGATGATAATACACTTGCTAACATATTAGCAGAGATGAATTCATCTGTATAATGAATGAGACCAGTTTGCTGGCATGAGTAAGCAAGCATTCCAACTTGAGGTATTAGACTACCCTACCGGCAGCTGAGGAGCTCTGGAAAATGCTCTGTCCGGGTGATAGTGAAAGCAGGGACCTACTTGAATCATTTCGTTGATCAATCAGGGAATTGTGATTTGATCTTTGGTTCACAAGAACCAGTGGCTAAGGTGACCCTGGGAAGGGCTTCATTCTACTCGAGTTATTTCCTTTCATCCCTTGCTTTCTGTAGAATGCACACCCTCGAGAGCTAAGTTAGCAATAAGATAAGAAGCAGCCATTGTTTAACTTCCTGCTGTGTTTTCCACAATCACCGAATTAGCTTGACTCTCAAGTGGTAGGGAAAGCAACATCACAGCTGCTCCTGTGCTCAAACTCTCCCTGGACCCAGGCAATGAGATACAGCTCACAGTCACAAGCTACTGGATCAATTAACAGAGGAGAGGCAACCTAACAGGGATGTCATCTAATGCCAGATCCTATGACGTCTGTTAACTATGCTCCTATATGTTCAAGTATATAAGTACGTTGCATCAAATAAAAAGGTGGCTGAACATTTGAGACCCAGTGTCTTGTCATCCAAACCAGCCCCACCTTTTAGTGAATGTCTGAATGGATAACATAAACGATGGAGAACATAACTTTGTACATATACATTCAGGACTGGAATGGCAGATGACATTAGACATTTATTGCTGGCAACCTGGGGCAGATGTAGTTGCTTAACAACAGTGAATTACAACTGTTCATCCAATTATAAGACCTACTATGTAATATAGAGGAAGTCTAAGGAAACACACCCCACCCTCCCACAGTGCTCACAGTTGGCATGCCATCCATAAACACCAAATAAAATGTCTATATTCTATTTTATGAAACTACCTTCCTTAGGTAGTCGTCCACTGACGTTGCTAATTGCTGTTTCTTAAGGGCGAATTCCTCGTGCGCTGTACACTGTTCAGTGAGACAATCCACTCGCTTCTGAATGCATCCCATCATCTCGTGGATTCCTGTCACCCAGGAGCTGAATGGAACAAGCCAGTGGTTAGTTCACTTGACCTTGACTTAGAATCCCTGACAAGAGGAAACATCTGAAAACAGATCTCTCCTTTCATGGGCAGTCTGAGTTGATACAAGCTACAAGCTACTGCTTTTGGATAATGGAAGCTATCATACTGGGACAGCAGGCAGCAAAGACAGAGTGTGTTCCTTTGTTTTAAGTCTGTCAGTCCTGTGGGAAGGATGAATTAGGGATTCTGCAGCAGGTCTAATCCTTTCTAAAGGTTTACTTTTTAATATTTCTCTAAGATACTTCGAGAATCTTATGGTAAAAGGCACAGTATGTTTACCAAGTTTTCCTGGGGGTATCATTTAAAAGCTTCATTTATTTCAAGATGCTCTTTGAATAGGAATGTGAATCGGCCAATTAACAAAGCATTTGCTAACCCAACAGGGTAAAATATTTATATATTTTGTTCTCAGTGGTTATGAATGCTCAAGGCTATATTCACTAGATAAATACCTAGTTATCACTAGCAATTAGATATCAAATATGCTTGTCCGTATTTCATCTTCACATTATCATTTTTATAACCGTGTTGACCTCATGAGATGAAGGTGACATGGGAGTTCATAAAAGGGTGGGACTTTCAAACCAGCTTTGAGTTGGACTCCAAGTGCTCCCATTTGCAGAAAGAGTCACAGGCTTCCTAACCATCTCCAAGATTTCACAATGCAAGAAGTGTAAGGATAGTGTGGGCGGAGTGAACACAGCACCTTGCCTACTATTTTAGAAATCTTAAGTCTTTAATTTCCCTTCATCCATTTTCCTTCAACTACTAGCAAAAGTTAGCATGATAACTCTTTAATTATCTTGAGAGTTATTTTAGTTTCTTTCTTCTTCTTCTTTTTTAAAGATCTTGGAGCTAGGTACAGATTTCAGGAATTTGACCTCAAATGATTAATTTATGAGTCAGTAAAAATAAATTAGTAATGAAATGAAGACAAGATCAAAAAAGACCCAGAGGTACAGTAATGTCACTAGGATGGCTGTAAAGATGTTTCCAAAGAGAGTCACACTTGGATGTGCCTGGGGTACATCAAGGGTCCCAGACAAGAATAATTGTGAAATATGACACAAAGCCACTATGAGAAATATTGTTCCTGGTATACAATGTTCCAGGCACATTTAGAACAATTAGTTTTATAGCTCAGTACTTACAATCAGTGAAGAAAATAATAAAAACACCAGGAGACTTTTAGAACCAATTCTTACTGACAGAAACCCACACATTCTGTAAAAGCTAGATTCCAGAAATATGAGTTATTTTGACTAGGATTTAGATGAAGGTGTACTGTACTAAAGAGATCTTTAAAGTCCAGTTGTCCTATGAGGAATATGTTCAATAGAATATTGAAATCTAGAATAAGAAAGATAATGTGACTGTGTAGCACCGTGAGAAAGGTGCAGAGGAAAGAAAGGGTAATAGCAGGGACCGGCAGACATGGAAAGAGAAGGAATGGTGGGAATCGGCAGGAAACACCTTGGCAATTTGCAAGTTATTGCTAAAACTTGTAATGTAGAATCTGTAAAAAGAGTTGTGCCAGCCAGGATGAAGGATGTTCCCTTCTACTTCTGAGTCACCTGCAGCTCCTCACCCCCAACCCCAGCATGCATCCTGCATCCATTACAGTTAGACATTTGTTTACTGATCACACTTAGAATAGACACCTCCAAGAAGGATACTGGAAGACAACTACAAATTTTGAATAGGCTCCTCCCTGGGTGACAGCAGCTGTTGGTCAAAAGTCTACCAAAGAAAGACACTATTCGGGGGTACTTCCAGATCCATCTACCATCCGCCATGACAATAAACCCTTTTGGAACCAAGGACTTCCTCGTGTCATTGGGGCCTGCTGGGCCTGCCGCCGAAGCCTCCAGCCACTGGAACCAGAGACCTTCCTCCGGTATGTGAAACAGGCTGCCTGGAAGCCTCCAGGCTAGGCCTGGGGCCTGCTGCCTGGCCTGGGCCTGGAGGCCTGCCTGCGCAAGCCCTGGGCCTGCTGCCGCGTGGGCCTGGGGCTGCTGCTTCGGTCGCCCAGTTTGTCCTACATAATGGCGCTCAACGTGGGTCTCCGAACAGCCACGCAACTACAGACAAGCTAGCCGAAAAGCCGTCTCTCAGACAACCACCAGGACCCACATCTTCAAGCAAGCTAACCAGGCCGCCAAGTCTGCTAAGCAAGTACTTTTACCAAATCTCTTCCTCGAGGTGCTGCCAGGGCCTCTTTCTTCCCTCCCCCTCTTTTCTCTCGGCTGTGGGTAGGCCGGCATGCGCCCACATGCCCGTCTCAGTCCTTCCGAGGCCTCAGAGCCCAAGGCTTGAGACTAGTCGGTCCCTAGCTGAATCTGAGCAAAGGGACCCCCAAATCCAAGAGCTCTGCACCCCCATGGAACCAGACTGAGTTTGTTCCCCGTCCAAGTACGAGCCTGGCCGTGTCTACTTGGTGCGGTGTGAGACAAACACAGCCAAACCTTCTGCGGCCCTCCTTTTCCCTGGTGTTACATGGAATAAACTCAGCCAAGATCCCGTGAGCTCCTGCCATGCTGAACTACCATCCCAGCCTACTGCGTCATGGCAGACACATGGACCCACAACGCAACAGAGACTCATGCCCGCGAGTGCCCATTCTCGGGCCTACATCATTCCCTACAGGTGGTAGAGGATGTGGGCAAAGCCAGCTCCAAGAGTACCCCCCGCTGGTGCCTGCCAAGAACCTCTCCACGGAACCGTGAGTAACTCCAGCCTAGTTCACAAGACTAGGCAGGTCTCTCACTATCCCCCCTCCTCTCTCTCTCCCTCTCTCCACTCCACTGTTCTCCAGCTCACGGGCAAGATGGCAGCGACTCCCTAGCCTCCACTCTGCCCATCCCCCAGCTCCACAAAGAAGGCTCCTTCACAGCTACTGCTGTCTTTAAGGCCACAGTGCCTGCTGCAATCTTCGTTCTAAGACTCTTTTCCTTGAGCGAGAAACTCCTTGAGGCTGAGACTGTCCTGTTCCTCTTAAAAAGCTCTGACTTCAGTCTTTAACACACTGCCTGCTAGCATAGGTTTCTCTCTTCCCATGTGTTCTCCAACTCAACAAGATGGCGGCGATGCCCTAATCTCTGCTCTCTGCCCCTCCCCCAGGGGTCAGCCTTTCATACTCTGCCTGCTAGCTTCTCATAAAACACTGGCTCTAAACTCTAGTTCCCAATAATTTTTCCCTCAGGGGGTCAGTCTTTCACAGGCTGCCTGCTAGCCTAACATAGACTTCCCCCACTCCTCCGTCATTTGCGGCCAGTTCTGGCGGCCTGAAGCAACAGGGCCGGCACCCTGGTTGCCCCCTTCCCCCTTCACCTCCTAGGTCATTTGCGGCCAGCTACAGCCCAGCTGGCTTGCCTGAAGTCCCTTCGCCCCTGTGTTCCTCTCAGTTTCTTTCTTGCGGCTAAAACTCCAGGCTGAGCCTGGAGAAACTGTGCGCCAACTCCCAGCTTCTCCCAAGAGCTGCCAGCTACACGCCAGCTTCCACGTGTCTCTCTCCCATAACTCAGTCTCTCACACAGAACTTTCTGACTCTCTATCAAGCTTCTAAGTTTTTCTTCAAGGTTGGCCTTTTACTTCTAAGAAAAACAAATGGAGAATACCCTGGCCTCTCTGCTAGAGCACCCAGCCGCCACGTGGCAGAGCAGGCCCCTACCCCTACTGCTTCTAAACCCGCCATTAATGCCATTTCTTCTCAACAGGAAGACCTAAAACAACAGTTTGTGCTTTTCAACCCAAAATTTTTTCGCTTTTTCTTACTCACAAGTGCCTTCTAAGACAAATTTCCTCAAACACCTTTGCCTTTCCAGGATCTTAACGACAGACCGTGATGTGCTTGTTCCCAAGTGACTTAATGCTTAATATTCAGCCTTTGCAGAAATCCCCATGCCGGGGTGCTGCTTTCCTGTTTTGATTATCCTAATAGGTGCTCCCACAAGTCCAGTGGAGACGCCATCTTCTGGAACCTGCCTGAGATGCTAAGCTGCCTTCTCCTCAGCCATCTTGTCAGACTGCAGATTCCAGAGACATGCTGAGATCCAGACACAAAGCCACCTCCTGGAACCTGCCTAGGAGGCCAAACTGTCTTCTTCCAGCTACACTGCTTAACTGAAGACTCCAAAGCTAAATCCTACAGAAGACAGATCCAGATCTTCCAGCTACCG
The DNA here is from genome assembly GCA_021653895.1 of Mastomys natalensis. NCBI lineage: Eukaryota > Metazoa > Chordata > Mammalia > Rodentia > Muridae > Mastomys > Mastomys natalensis. The sequence continues at coordinate 198,555 of JAJTUV010001611.1, read as the reverse complement.
ATGAACTCTTTTGCCAAAGTCAAATAGCTAAAGTTACATGTTAGTGAGGAAAACTTAATGTCTATCTAGATTAGTCAGATGTTATTACCCTCAAACTGTATCACCTGTATTCAATTGATTCATTGATCCTTTGCCTTCCCAATCCCCACCCTCAACTCCCCTTCCTCCCCAACCCCCACCCTCAACTCCCCTTCCTTCCCAACCCCCACCCTCAACTCCCCTTACCCTGTGACTTAATTGTGCTAACCCCTCTGGCCTAAATAGTGCTTTCTTTTAACTTCCTCATGCAAAATTTTTACAACAGATGACACAGTGACCCCCCTTTTTAAAAAAGTAAAGGGGAGAGATGTGGGACTGCATAAGGGTATCCTGGTTCTTGGCTGGGCATGGGCCTAGAACCCCGAGACTCCAAGGGAGAAACGGCAGGAGGTCGGCTACGTCCCCAGAACTCAGGGTCCTGAAAAGCAGTCCAGTCTCCATAGACCTACATTGTTCAGTCACGAAGACCATTACAGCCCCTCCCAAAGTACACAGGTAGAGGGTGTAACTATAGGCCTCAGGCCCTAGGGATTTACATACTAATGAAGGTCAGAGGGCGGAGCCAATTAAGCATTCCTCCCCTCCCCAGAACCTCCCTCTTTCTCCCTCCCTACTTAACTCAGGTCTGCCCTGAGTTTGGGAGGGGTACTTCCAGATCCATCTACCATCCGCCATGACAATAAACCCTTTTGGAACCAAAAAAAAAAAAAAAAAAAAAAAAAAGAAAGACACTATTCACGCTGTTCTTTGGTTCCCAGCCAGCTTTGTGTGTGTGTGGTGTGTGTGTGTGTGTGTGTGTGTGCATGTCTGTATGCATGTGTGTGTACATGTATGTGTACATGTTCGTGTGTGTATGTGTTTGTCTGCATGTGTGTGTGCATGTTTATATGTGTGCTTGTCTGCATGTGTGTGCATGTGTGTGTTGTAAGGTGTATACACACATGTGGAGGCTGGAAGTGAACACTGAGTGTCTTCCTTAATTGCTCTTCACTGTATATTTTTTTCCTTTTACTAACTTGCTCAGTCATGGAATGGCAGAAGCAAGATTTGAGCCTGGGTATCTGATCTTACAGTCAATTCTTTTTCCCCCAATTTTCTTGCACTTTTTCTGAGTGTGGAACAATGACATAAAGCATAGTGAAATATTTTTCTCCTGGTGTTCTTTTATTGGCTGCTGCTGACTTGCATTCAAATAGATCGACCTGGTTGGCAAGCTCTTTTGAAATTAGTTGTTTTCTCTAGATAAAAGCTATGTCTGCATGTAGTGTGGAAAATGGCCACTAGAGGGATGTAATACCTTGTTCAAATTGCCTATCTTTGAAGGTCCTTCCAGCACAGAGAACACAAAATAAGAAAACAAAACCAAACCCAAGCATTTCTTCAGTAAAAATATCACCTTTGCAAAACCGTAATTTTAATTTTGACAAATCAATGCCAATAAAATAAGCTCTGTCTGTTTCTGATTTTGTTTTCAATCACCTAGGAGATGTATTTGTTTCTTATCAGGCACTGTATCTACTGTGCTACAAATTCTTTAAGGGTAAGGGCTGGTGTCCTACTTACTCCTATAATCCTTGTAGCCTTGAGCACATGGTGAAGGTTAATACATTTTTTAAAAAGTTCGAGACAGAGTCTCAGCTCTCTGAGCCTGGCCTCAATCTTTCCATGAAGCCTGGGGACCTTGAACTCTTAATCTTCCTATGTCTATCTCCTGAGTTCTGGGATTACAGACACACGCTGACACAGCTGGTTTATGGGATGCTGGAGATCATACTTTCTAGGCATGCATTCTACCAACTAAACTACATCCCTAGACCAATTAATGTCATTTTAAAGTTCATTAAAATATTGTCTGGTGAAAGTTCAACAAAAAAGAACATAAATTTAAGGAGTAAGAAAAATATATGCTGAGTAGCCATATTAGAAATGTCAAGATATGCCCGCCCACTGGTACAACAGTGACATAACTATTATGTTAGCAACCAACCATTTTCTGATTGGGGAGGTCATAGACTCTAGGGGGAGAACCTAACTGTTGTTTTGTTAAAGGGATGGTGTCAAGCTACATTCTAAATACTTACATACTTATGTTTAAGCTCATAGATTAGCGCTTCTCAGAGACTCTTCCTTTTGCAGTGGGCAGTAGTTCATGTAAAAATTCATAAGTGGTCAAAATACAAAGAATAAGCAACTGGGAGAGACTTGGGTAGACACCACCAGTCCGTCTGGCTCAAGGAATATGGGTATAGAGAAGGTAAGAGACAGAGGGTGGAGAGGGTGCTATAAAGCAGCCCTTTAGGGCCTGACATAGCTGTTACACTCTTAAACTCTATGTTGCTATATTTACCTGCATACAACCTACATAAGAATCCCTGTCATTATTAATGATACAGTTATGCTTGCAGACAGGAATCTAGCATGGCTGTCCTCTGAGAGGTTCCACCCAGCAGCTGACTCAGACAGATGCAGAGACCCACAGGCAAACATTGAATGGATCTTGGGGACTCTTATGGAAGAGTTGGGGAAGGATTGCGGGCTCCAAGGGGATAGAAACTCCATAGGAAGATTAACAGTGTCAACTAACCTGGACCCTTGGGGGATCTTAGAGATTGAACCATGAACTAAGAGCCTACACGGACTGGACCTAGGTTTCCCCACACATATGTAGCAGATGTACAACTCGGTCTCCATGTGGGTCCCAAACTGGGGGTGGGGGGTGCTATCCCAAATCCCAAAAGCTGTTGCCTGTTTATGGGATATGTTCTTCTAGCTGGGCTGCCTTGTCTGACATCAGTGGAGAATGGGCCTAGCCTCACAGAGACTTGATGTGCCACAGTGGAGGGATACCCAGGGGGTCTCTACCCTCTCAGAGGAGAATGCGGGAGGGATTATGGAAGTGGGGACAGGGAAGGAAGGCAGTGATTTGGATATAAAGTGAATAAATAAATAGGAGGAAAAAGATTTGGTCATCACCATTTTTTCATGCAAGGGATAGAGGGCTTATGAGGCCTCACCTCCCACTGAGGGATTATGGGTAGTTATGGGGTTCTGGGGAAGGTATTATCATTTCTTCAGTGGTATAGCCTTTGATAAGTGGCCCATGGTTTTGGTAATAACTCCCTACTAATGCTCATGCAAGCAGCCATAATTATATTCAGTAGGTCACAAAAAATCAAAGTAGGAGAGAGACTCATGGGGAAAAGGAGTTTCAGTTAGGGAATAAGGAAGACAGAGAGACAGTAATGAGGGAAAAAATTACCAAAATTCAATATATAACATATGAAATTCTGAAAAACTACAAACTTGTTTTTAACAAAAGGAAAACATAAGATATTCTGAAGTCAGAATTTCTTAATTTTCACAGTAATTGTATCCCATGACCTGTGGATAAATGGTTGCACTTTAGGCCACTTGCAGACATTTTAGGCCATCAGGGAGGCCTGGTTTCTTCTTTGTTGTGCTGGCACTTATAGCTGGGTCTAAGCAATCTTAACACAAACAGTTTGGTTCAATGTGCACGTCTCTCCTCTAATAAAGCTTTACGAGGACACTCTGAGTCACCTTGCTCCTGTGAGAATTACTATCCACCCCGTCCCTCTCCTGTCTACACCATAGATTCATTTCTTGGCTGGAGAAATTGCCAACCACTCTGCTTACCCAAGCCAATCCCTTTTTTCTTCTCTCTCAGTCCTCAAAAGATTGTCTCCCTCTGATTAGATGCTAAGCTCTCTCATTTCTCATTCCCAGTAGGAATATAATGATAGTACCTGGCCCATTCCTAATCCCAGGGTTTTCCCATGAGGCCCCTCCCCATCCCCTGCATTAGATTTCCTTAATGAGACCCTGATCTCGAGATTACAAGCAGCCCAGATGCCATCGTTCTTCATTTAGAACCTTCCATGCTGATTCCAGACTCTTATTTTCAATCCCTTAAAACACGGATAGCACACATACTGGCAACGTTCTCCAGTGCCTTAATAGTACACGACCTGAACAAAGGATAAGCTATGATTCACCAGTTTTCTAACCATTCTCACATGAGTTGAAGATAAATGAAAAGAATGTTATCGTTCACAAGGAACAAGTGTGATGACATTATAGCTGCACTCAACGAATGGTGGAACGCAGATGGATGGTGACTTAAAGAAATCTGATTGAAGCCAACCACAGTGCCCCATTACTCAGTTTCCATTTGAAAGCACACTGCCTGTGTGCATCTGCTGGGGAAGAGAAAAAGATGACCAGTGGGTTAATGATCTGTGACTCTGGATTGAACTGGAAACATTGATTGACCTTTGGATTTTCTCCGTGAGAAAGGATTTGTTGGTGCCTGTCAGCAGGGTGAGCATGAGGCACATCAGATTATTCCTGATGTTGACTTTGGCAGTCCAGTATCACAGATGCTCAGATGCGTCAGATGGAGAAGTCTTCTTCAGACATTTTTTAGAAGCTCTAGAAGCTCCATCACGTGGACATTTAATCCTATATTCATTAAGTCAACTGAAGGGAAGAAGGGGATAAATGGTTTTTTTTTTTTCTTCAGAAAGGAAAGACATATTGACTTTTGCTTCCCAAATAGACTGTTCTGTTTACTGTAGGGAAGCAGTCACCCTATCTTTGCATCTGTCGCAAGCAGAGGCTGGGGGAGGGGAGCAAATCCCAAAGTTAATGCATTCTAATGATTCATGCCGGAGCATGGCAAGTTGCTTTCAACCCTTTCATAAATTACTATTGGCAGCCCATCTGGATTAGGAGCTGAACCAGATGGTGAGCACTTGACAGCTTACTCTGTCTCAGCAGAAGGGATCAGCTGACCAGAATTTTCTTCTGTTTATGGCAAATGACACTTGGAAGATGGGGGAGGGGAGAGATACTCCTATCTTTAGCTTGCTGCTCCTTTTAACAGGGACCTGAACAGTGTCCTTTCTTGTTTCTGACTGTCTTCATTTCGGAGGAAATAAGAACTATGTCTCCTTTTTCATTTGCTTTGAAAAAGTGCTGCCTGTACTGCAAATGTTAAAAGTATGCTTGGTTTTGCTGATTTGTTATATATTTTGATACTTTCTCTCCAAAAAAACATATAATACACACATGCACACACATCTTGTAGATATGCGATAATAAATACTTAGAAAATAAGGAAGAAGTAAGCGAGGCTGAAGTCACAGGCTCCTGAGGTTTGGTGCTAACGGATGAAGGATTCATCATTTTAAGACCGTGGGGATGAACATATGTGTCCCATGAGAATAATATCATAGCTGGGATTCTACAGGAACTCAGACATGGAGTTCTCTTTATTAAAGGAAACTTAAAAACATGATAGCCAACAGCCAAGTGACTCTGATCTGACTACAGAAGCCTGAGTCTGGACTGGAGGTGCTGAGACTCCTGGAAGATAATATTACAAAATCAGTAAGAACTAAAAAGCAATAAGGAGAGAGCAAAGCAGCCAAATGCTAAGAACCAATCCCATTCCACCAGGTGAAAGTGTAACCATTTTCCAGATGAGCAAGGCAAGGCAAGGCGAAGTAAAGGCCCTCAGCCAACAGCAGAGAAAAGTATTCCAGCTCAAATGAAGATAAACTCACCTGACGCCAAGAGAGGCAAAGGGAAAACCAACCCTCAAAATGACCGAGCAAGAGACCCAGTAACACACAAGCCCCAACTCATACATGACGAGCTGTTGGCAGTCCGTGGCTTCTGAGAGAAGGAAGATATGGTTTCCTCAGGAATAAGCCCCCTCGTGGGTTATCCAGTCCCAAGTGGTCAGCCACTTGTACTGTGTACATATGTGAACATGTGGCATGTGAACAAAACATGTGAACAACACTGAACTAAGTCACTAGGTTGGTTGTTTATATGTATGAATGTCTATCTGTATGTGTACATATAAGTGTGCATGTATGTATATATACATGTAACAATAGTAACTCTAGAAGAAGAGGTCATGAACTTAAAAAGCAGTGGTGTGGAGCATGAGAGGAACATGGGGTGGACATGATGCAGATAAAGCCCTCATGCAGGAAATTCTCAACAAAAATTAAAGGAAAAAACACAAAATACTCAGAAACAAAACAAAATGTGATCCAAAACTAGTTAAATGAGAATATCAGTTCCTACCACTCAGAAAGATCAGTGGTTAAAAACAAAGGTGAACATAACAAGATGATGCCTGGCATTTCTGATGCGACAGGCTTCGACAAAATGGCACCTCAAGAGCTAAAAGGGTAAAATCACATGTTTGAGATCATTTGAAAGTATAGAGCCAATTGTTATGTATCTCTTCCAATAAGTTTCCCTTCTATAGTTCCCTCACCCATAGCACATAGTTAATATTAGGCCATGCATTAAATTTGGGGGTCTGTGTTTACCTACTTACAACTCTATGCACAAAATTCATTTTCCTGTGGGTTTATACTGTCTGATGACATGCCTGCTCTTACACTGGCCAAACATTTTTCTACTTAAGGGAAATGCAAGGGTTTTCTTCAGGTTGGCATTACTCTGACCAGTAGCAGTATGGTGAGTACCCTATTCATAAGTGTGTCTACACATATCCTCTCCTTGAAAGGTCAGAGACCTTGCCCTGCATGGTTGAGGAGGAGTTCTCTTAGCTTACAGGGGCAGGGGGAAGAAAAGATAGAGAAGAGGAACCCCCTGAGCTAAGAGAACTCCTCTTCAACGATGCAGGGCAAGGTCTCTGACCTTTCAAGGCAGCCTCCCTCTTCCCAAGCTTTTTACTCATGACAGGATTCAGGCAACTTCACCACATCATCATCATCACCATCATCATCATCATCTCATCATCATTATCATTATATTTGTGAAAAATAATTGATAGATACTCCTTTAATGCAGTCTAAGCTTTGTGATACATTCTAGTCTAGGAGTTTCAGAATGAAGGGGGAAAAAAGCCACCAGCCGTAACGGTGCTTGTTAAGTGTTAGCAGGTTGAGACGGCAGTGCTGTTGTTTACTCAACATCTGAAAGAACAGCTTATTATCGACACAAAGATATTTGAACAGCAGCTAAGTTCAAACTCTCATAAGAACTCAACTTTGTAATTTTCCAAATTTCAGTATCTGACATTCACCACCTAAACATATCGTCAGACTCCATTAAGACCAGTTAGCTTTTGTGTGTGAGTGTGTGGTAGTGGGGGTGCATGCAATCACAAATCTGCTAGGCAAGAGAAAATGTTGCTTCCCCCCATGCCCCCTTGGAGGGCTGGCATTGCCTTTGTTTTCCATTTAAGGCTAAAACAAAGCATTTTTACTATGGTGTGCTTTTCTCTGATGTCGTGCCTGCCCCTGAATAGTTTAAGTTACCTCCGACGTAAATATCCAGAAAGGAAGATGAGCGTTTCCTTCAGGGATTTAACTCTCTAGGCAGTATCATCCTGTGATGGAAGTGATACAGGACAACAGGAAGGACTAAAGGATGATCCAGAGTAGCCGAGTCAGAAGAGAACCAAAGGGATGAATGTGAGAAGGGGAAAGGGGTACAAAATATTACATAACATAGTAGGTGCTCGTTTTGGTCATCTCCGCTTGAAGATGCACTCTCTTCCCCAAGGTTCCCTCCAATTCCACTAACTTCACTCTGCCTACTCTGTTTTCATTTCAGAGGTATGTCTCCCTTCTCTGAAGTACTGTGCACCACAGCCTCTGACCCCATGGGTTCTGTTTCCTAGAGCACATGCATGCAATGTGTACCTTCTTGACTGGATGCCAGTAGGTTCTTATAATTCTGAGACGTGTTTATGTGTCTTTGTCTAGCCTTGAAGTCACAGCCATTTTGTGCATGCTCAATACATTTTTAAACAAACCAAAGAAAACTACAGAGAAAACGGAGCCCAGGCTAAAGCTAGACAGAGATGAAATTCTCCTTGAGCATCCTAGAATGAAGGAGAATCCATAGCCATGAAGCAATCGGGCTCCTTGTGATCAATGAAAGTTGAATCACAAGAGAAGAGAGACCAATAGTTAGCAATCTGACAGAATGATTCAGACAAGCAATCCAGTCCTCTACCTCTGAAGTCCTCTACAGCTGAAGGACACATACCGCAGCAAGTTCTTGGACTTCTCTGTACCCCAAGTTCTATTCTGCAAAACAGGGACAATGATGGATCAGGTACACAATACATGACCATTAAATCCATCGAGTACTACATAAAGGATAGTGTGTTCTGTGGTGGCGAATGAGCATGTCAACATACTTCCCTCAGCTCTTGCCATGTTCCATGATTTCCACTCTCCGCTACTTCTTCTTCAGTGACACTGTCCTTTCTGATGCAACACTGCTGCTCTCTGTCAGCTCCACTTAGCTCTCAGGGAGTTGCATGGGTTCTCTTCTTAGCCAGTCCTTCCTTGACCCCAGAGTCTGAAACAGTCCCTGCCACACAGTTGCTTTATATCATATGTCCTGGTACAAAGGGGCATCTCACTTATAGACTGATGTGCTGGTTGGCTCTTCCCACCAGAATACAAACAGCATGAGGATAGAAGTGGCATTAGATGCTTGGGACCACCTGCTTTACAAAACATTGAATGTGGTTTTGGAATGAAGAAATGAATGAATGGCCTAAACTCTGCCCAAGGTTCACTATCATCTGTAGTAACAAACAAGGTGGTGGTAGCCAATATAAATGAAAACTGGGGGAGAAGAAGCATAATTTTGACTAACTCAGTTTTTCCCTACTCTAGGAAATAGAAATTTTAAAGAATTTATATGAAAGAAGCCACATGTATTGGATCAAAGCAGATAACACTTAAAGTTACACAGAAGCAAAATAACCAACTAAGATGTAACTAACACATTTAACTTCACCATGATAAGAAAGAGTAAAACGTGATATCATCTTTCATGCAGGGATAGACATTGTGCTAATAGACGCTCACATATAACTCCTAAGTGAATTTTAACAAACAAGAAAGGCAAATGAATAGTTCATGAGGTAGCCTGGCCCTGCTGTGTGTTTTATGTTTTGAGCTCTGAAGTGGGAGCAGCACTTAGAGAAAGAGACAGAGACCCCTTGCTTCCAGACATTGCTGTCACCTAAGCTTCAGATTGAGCCCTTCCATCCACCCCAGCTTCCTATGGCGTAAGACCAAACACTGTGTGCTAGCAGGCCACCTTTCACTAAGAACAACGCCAATCAAAGCTTAGGAGTAGGTGAGGGGGACCAGAAGCCAAGGGCTCTCAGCCTTGCTGTGAGTCTAAGCTTGGATGTTATCACATTCTATTATAAATAACTTGTGTTATAACGGCATGCAAAGCAACACACAAAAAGATCATAATGCAGTGTCTCTTGGCCATATGACAGATGTTTCCATCTAAAAAGATTTAAAAAAAAAATAAAACCACTCAATGATCCAGAATTATCATTAGACTGCAGGTTAGCTTTAGAAGAATCAGGGAAATGTGAGCATCACCACTATTCATTCTTTGAGGCTGCTCAGATCAAACATATTTGATTCCAGGATCCGAAAACAGTGTGAGTCTGTCCCTAGGATGGTATTCTTTACAGAACAGCAACGACAAACATCTCAGATGTATCCAGAACAGTTTATCTCAGATAAATATTGACAGGTTCAAGTGAAACTCATAAGAAATGGCTAACTGATGTGCCTATTAAGATACCAAAGTGCATGCTGGCCTCAGGGCACACTCAGTACCTGTGACTCCTCCCAGTTCTTCTCATGCTGCTCTCTAACGTCTCATGGGCTTCCCTTCTCCTGCATCTGGTCCTACAGAAGCCTGTCATTTTACCCATGTGTTCTCTTGCTCGTCTCTCCTCTCCATCTTCTTGGTTTTCTCTCTCTTCTCACCCCTCCCTTCTCTCTCTCTATCCTCTCATGGCTTGGTTCAATTTACTGATCATGCTTAGTCTGCTGCTTTCTCTCCCTGCTGTGCACTTTCCAGATGCCTATGGCTGTAATCTCCCTCATATCTACAATAAAAACTCCTCAACCTTACCTTGGAGCAGTCATTTCCTCATTTCATCCAAATCTAAACTTCTGAGGGTTTTTTTTCTTTCTATCATCAACAGTAAAAAATTAAATAACAGGGCCTCCGAAATTTCTACCTGTCGACAATCCAAATCTAAATTCTGCCTTTGATATCTGATGAAGAATACTTATCTTCTGTAATTCAACCCGACCTTCCTGTTTAATTCAAATGCATACCACTATTGCAAGTACCCTGCAGCAGTCCATTTGAAACAGTCATCATGTGGCTCTTAGTATTTTGCTTTGAAATCCCTTTGTACAGATTTTTTAAAACTAAAATAATTATGTATTGGGTGTTTTTTATGTGCAAGGAATGGTGTGTTATTTAATGAAAACTATTAAATGGGAATTTCCATTTTACAGAGGAAGAAAGAGACTCAAAGAATTAACTTTAAAAGCCACACCATTATCTGGGTACTAAGTAGAATCATAGATTTCTGATCCATGCCATTTTGGAAGCATCTGCTAACAGTGTTTTGTGACCTGGTGGTATGGCTGGCATCTCAAAGCCTAGGAACACTGTGATACTCCATGCAGACATTTTACATCTTCAAATGTCTGTTGGTTGTTGTTGCCATGACTACTCTACCTTCATCCCAGAGTGTCTGTGGCCACAAAGTTCCTTCTTGAAAAACTTCTTTCTTACTCTGGGAACCCAGGTATGTAGAGATGGATCAGATGGAGAAAGGGAGCAAGTCTCAGATAGGATGTATGGAACCGAGGTCAGTAGCCATGCTGTCCTCTGGTTTGCAACTGAGAATTGCTTTCTAATAGGTTTCTATTTTGCAACCATTTTCTGAGTCAAAACTATGCTTTGCGAGAGACAGTTTCTCTTTACCTTCAGTCCCTCCTTCAAAATGAAAGTGACACTGATCTGTAAAACTGCCAGATCTCATGGCCAGACAGGATCTTGGTGCTCTTAGAAAGCAAGCTTACATTCTGAGCTGCGGACAGTCACATACTCTAATTCTCTTTAATATCAAGCTAGTTGGCTGTTAATTTAATTTTCTTGTGATTGTTCTAATTATCAGGTTTTCTATTAGACCCAAACTGCCTCCTAAAAATGGGGGAAAATATAAAAATCAAGACTAGGAAAATGAGAGAGACAGAAGAATTGAACTGGATGAGTAAATAAATATGTAAGCCATGTTAAAAACAAAAGGGAAAGAGGGAGAGGAGGAGGGAGAGAAGGAGGAGAGGGGAGAGAAGAAGAGAGAAGAGGAAGAAGATGAAGTAAAAGCAAAACATGTCAATCAAAAATTTAAATACCAAAATTAAAGTATTTCAGACCAGAGCAAACCAGATAAAGCTTACCAGTGAAAACCTGTGACCAGCTTTCTGACTCTAGGAATGAAGCATGAACCTGAACCAGAAAATTCAGTGTCTGAGTGAGAAGCAGGAGTTAAACTTGCCACTGGCCCTCAAGTGACTGGGAAAAAACAAATGTGTGACCGGAGAAGGGAAGCAAAACCACAAGGACTGTGATGGTACCAGCTTCCTGCCTGGGGGAAGTTTCTAGATCAGAGCTCAGAGAAGCAAGATCCAGAGCCCAGAACTCTTACTGAATTAACCACCAACCAAAGAGCAAGCATAGACTGGACCTAGACCCTTCACCCCCAATGCATGCACGTGCATGCGCACACATGACAACACACACATGTAGTAGATGTACAGCTCTGTCTTCATGTGGGTCCTCCAACAACTGGAGCAGGGGCTGTCCCTGAGTTTGTTGCCTGCCTATAAAGACTGGATGTGCTGTGGAGGAGGACAGATATACCCAGAAGGGGCAGGGCTCCTCCTTCTCAGAGGCGTAGGGAAGGAGGAAATGGGGGGGGGGGGACTTCAAGAGAGGGAAACTGGAAGGAACAGAGGCTGATATTAGGTTGTAAAGTGAATAAATTAATTAATTAAAAAGAAGTCAGGGTCAGTCCTCAGAGAAACTCATCACCTAGGATTTGTGGGATTGAATACCAGGTAGGAAGGAACAACCTAAACCAGAACTCCAGGGGTCAGGAGAAGGGAATCTTTGGCCTCATTTTATTTGCTCACATATGAGGAATCTTCCTGAAGCCAGACAGAATTGCACAAGGAAAGAGTAGCCTGACCAGGAAAATAACATTGGCCAAGACTGTGAGACCCAACTTTAATGGCAGGCCTCAGCCTTACTCTAGTCATCACATGACCCACACAAACATACAAGTACCTCTTGTTATCTTACAGTCTCTGCATGGCTCAAGACATTCACAAGGAATAAACGTGGATCATGAGGAGAAATGAAGGAATCAGCTTCTACAGGCACACTGGGCCTAGATGCTGCATGCCTGGGCTCCAGTCTAATGGAAAATAGCCATTAGATCTGGTTCAACACCTAACTCAAGACACCGAGCACCTACAGTTGTCTTTGGTAGTTATGCTCCTGTGGAAAATGGTTTGCCCTTGTCATTGCCTCCAGTTTTTGGCTCTTGCTGGGAGACCTTGGATTATTTCTAATCTCAGTTTTGCATGGTCCCATAGCAACCATTTAATCCCCAAATCCAATGCCTCTGTCCAGGTCAGGAAAGAAAATTCCCATGCTTAGGCTTCCACATTTGCTATTAAGAGCACATCAGTAAGAGCAGACCAGGAGGCTAAAAGGAAATGAAACAAGTTTACCACATCCCACTTACTTCGTTCCTCAAACTGTGTTTTTGAGTTTCAAGGATATGATAGTGGAAAAGGAGAGCTGGGGTTTAACCTCTCTGGACAAATCTGTTTCATCTCTTCAAATGGAAGTTCTGCCTTCATTTCTTCCTGGCTGATACCTGCTCCAAGAACTATGCCACCTCCCTGTCTTCAAATCCCCACACTTCCCAAGGCATTCTTTTTCTTCTTCATGCCCCTTTCTGCCCTCACACCCACCAGTTCTCAGCTCACCCTAAGCACCCACTGAACATGCTCACTGAAGTGATTCTCCTGGCACATTCCCCAAGAACATGGAAACTGGAGCCTGTGCCTTGGATTCAAAAGCTGCGTCAGTAAAACTGACTGTGTGATCCTATTTGTAAGTTACTTGAAACACTGTACCACAGTGTCCTTGTCTGTGGAAGGAAAACATTCCTAGTGTTTCATAGAGCCACTCTGTGGATTAAATGAGATAATGTCCCTAAAGCCCTTGGCACGGTGCCTGGCACATAGCAGGCTCTCACTCATTGCGAGCCTTTGTTATTAATAGTTACCTTTTATTTGGGGTTTTGTTCAGTGAACTAGCAAGGTCAAAAAGAAATGACAAGTCTGGTAGGTTCTTTTTGTTTTGTTCCTAGAAAGGGGAAAACGGAGCAACAGAGAAGGCTCATGAACTGAGGGGGTGAGGAGCCCGAAGCTGAAGAAGCAGAGCTCCTCCCTGGTTAGTGCTTCCCTCCCCCTCTTCAGACAAACACAGAGACAAAGCTTTAGCATCTTTAAGTCCTCAGGCTTGGGCTATGGCTTCACTCCTGGGTGAGCAAGGCTGTGTTCAGAATCACTGTTGAACATAATTCAATAGAACCTTTTAAGCCACATCATAATGCAGCCAGACATCAGAAGCAGAAAAATAAATAAATAAATAAAAGCCTTCATGCAACTTTTTTTTTTTAACCAGTTTGTGGAAACTCTGAAAAAAGCTTGCTACGCTGGGGATAAAGTAGTCTTTACTCACCGGCAGGAGTCTACTTGGCTGATTAAGGTCCGTCCCTTTTGCAGAGCAGCAGCTGTAGAGTCTTTAATTTCTCTGTGTAATTCCTCATGCTTCGCCGCCAAGACAGGCAGGCTTAAACCCTCTGATTTAAGGAGCTTAAGGTAAGCTTCAACTTTTCCAAGTACATCAAATGCCTGCCAAAAAAAAAAAAATACTTTCATTTTCTGCTTTTTTAGTTTAAAACTCCATCAATGTGTACAGGAAACACCAGCGATTAAACCAGGCCATTCAACTTAGGAATTTGATCACAGCAACAATAGCAAAAAAACGTCTTAGTTCTGGAAAACAGCAGTGCAGTGCCCACTCAGGGAAACTTACAGCTTTGTCCAACATAAATAAATGTCAACGCCATAAAGTTACCAAAATCACTTATATTTAACTATCTGTGTGACACAGATAGCTAAGACGGTATGACATTTGGAGAGTCAGATTGATACTTTGCATATTTTATACTGTACACATCCACAATGGATGAGCTATTAAAAACTTAGTAGCCTTTCATGACCTGAATATCTCTGTAATATGTCTTAAAGGAAAACTTCCTGATGAGCTATACTTTGAACCTGAAGCACTAGAGAGAGACACTGAGAAAGTATGTTGTTTTCTGCTTTGCCTTTAAAATATGATCTTGACCTATTCCATCCAAGGAATATGCCTACAGGAAGGGATTATACTTCAGTTATGGAATGGTGCAAAAAACGGGAGCAAATAATAGTTTCTGATATGCTCAGTATCAGATATATAGATAAAAAGTGTAGTCCTTTCAAACAAAGGCATTCATTGTCTTACATTGTTTTCTTTATGTATATGAATATTTTGCCTACACACATATCTATGTATCACTTGCATGCCTGGTTTCTATGGAAACTACAAGAGGTTGTGGGATTACCTTGAACTGGAGCTACAGATGTTTGTGAGGTGCCATGTTGGTGTAGGGAAATTGAACCCCAGTCCTCTGGAAGAGTAGCCAATACTCTCAACATCAAGTCATCTCTCCAGCCACCTCCACTCAAGGTATTGTCTTAAAATAAGATTTTTAAACTCCATTTTTTTTATGTATTGGCAGACAGACTGACTGCCCAACATAGAAGGTGAAGTTTACAAAATTAACATGAAATACAAAGGACTTGTTTATTGGCTATTGAGGCTTAGGTGACATTAAGATACGGAGCATTGGGCTAGAGGGATGCCTCAGCAGTTAAGAGGGCATACTGTTCTTGCAAAAGACCTGAGTTTTGTCCTAGAACCCATCAGAGGGAGGCTTACAACCTTCTCATCTATCTATGTCCTCTTCTGGAATCTACAGACACCTGTATTCATGTTTATGTATTCCCACCACACACACACTATGCAAACAACCTAGAAGTAATAAAAATAAAAAGTTATACAGGATATATTAGAGTAATAAGGAGACTGTAATTTTAAAAGATATTTTAAAAAGATGAAGCAGAGTACAGTCTTTGTAGGTCTCCTGACAGCCATTTCTGACCTTTGGCCTAGAGAGGGGATAAGTAAAGTGAGTCAAAGAAAGCTTGAACATCAAGAGAATTCTTCTTCCGGCCAGTGTTATTGGAGAGAGCCACCTTGAAGAATGTTCTATACCACTTTGAAGAACAGTTCTATCATAAAAGGGTATAGTACCATGGAACACCATGTAGTCCAGAAAAGCCTTGAAGTCTAGCTTTTCTGGATTGCTAAATGGGAATCCATTGAGCTTGGCAGAGGCCCATGAGAATGGAGTAGGGATACCCCACAGAAGACTGTCAGAGAGGATTCCAGCCTATCAGAGACAAGAACAGGTGGGCTAGTAGAGACCTGAGGGAGGCAGTTGAAGTGGGGTTGAGTTCATTCTCACAGAAGACAGCTTGAAGATGACTGCCTTGGAATTAAGGATGGAACATGTGCCCCAAGTGAATGGCCAAATTCAAACCAGACAGAATCCGAATCTATACAAATCTCTCAGCTACTCTTTTATGTTGAGATTTTCTTCTTCCTACAATGTCCTCACGTCTTTCTGGTTTGCTCTTAGTCACTTAAGCCTTTTAAAGAAACTCTGATACACAAGAATCCTTTCTTACCTGGTCATGTTTCTTTTGCAATTGATAACAGAGCAAAGTATGGTGGTATACTGATGTCAGCGAATGTGTTTTATGACTTTCCCATAGCTTGATGAAGCATCACTGAGGAGTAAGCTCTGTTTCTAGAGTTTCAAATTTTATTTTAAATATGGGATTGTTTATTTAGGATAAAATGGTGTTCTCGTTAATCAAGGATAAGGTTTAAAGTCAATGCCTAACGAAAACTTCTAGTGGCTAAAATTACCTTGGATTCCCTTAAATCCCATTTAAAGTTTAAAGTTGGTGAATTGTTGCATGGTATATTTGTACTTTGGATTGACAAATCCCAAGCTCCACCAAGGGAAGAGATAGATGGAAAGTCTACATGTAAATGTCAGAATGTGGTTTCCTTTCTTCCTTTATAAAAAACTCTCAGTATCCTTCTACAAACGGAAGAGGATGAAGAATTCATGGTATCTCTTGGTTACAAAGCTAACCCATTCTGTTTTAATAATAAACCATGCTATGTTCACTGTTGTTTTGAAAATTAAAGGAAAATAATGAAAGTAGTTAAGAATGAGGGCACATGGGCAGTACTCAGACACTGTTAGCTGCTGTTCTAAATTTTGATCAAACATGTCTTTACAGGAATCTCTTAGCAGAGCACAGCCACCTGTTGCTTGAATTTCATCCTATAGAGCTTTCTTCTTTGACCCTGCCCCAGCAGCTGCCTCTCAGACCTCGACCAGGTGTCATCTTCATAGGAGTTAGAAGCTAAAACTGCAAGACTGTCAGATGCATGTGCAATGTCACTGTCCCTTAGTCATGATGCTATAATAAAGGTATGACTTCTGAAACAAATGAAGATAAACTGTAGGGCCAGACAGGCACTAGAAATAAGAGCCATAAATCAAAAGCAAAGGTAACTCCTTAGCTCGGAATCAAATGAGCCAGATTTTTTTTCCCACAGTCTCTTCTCAAATAGATCAATTGTTAAGAATACACTTCATGATTTTCATAATAAAGCAAATAATAAAACTATGACAATTTAAAGGAGACAACAAGTTTCCTTTCATTAGCTTAACACAAACACATGCAGAACATCTCTGAGTGAGGCGAGAAGGATTCTATGAAGGAGCTCCTTACTTAATGCTCTAGTTGGATTTTTGTTGTTGCAATAAAACAAGACCAAAAGCAACCTCTGGAGGAAGAGTTTATAACATCTTAGAGATTAAAGTCCATCATTGAAGGAAGCCAAAGCAGGAGCTGTAGGCAAGAACTGAGGCAGAGACCAAGGAGGAGCACAGCTACTAGCTTTCCTTGTTGTCTGACCCAGGATCGCCTGCCCAGGGATGGTATTGCCCAAGGTAGCCTTGATCCTCCGACAACAACCATTAATCAAAGAAAATGTTCCAAAGACATGCCTGTAGGCTAGTTTGATGGAGACAATTCTTCCACTGAGGTTCCCTCTTCCCAGATGACTCTAGTTTGTGTCAAGTGGATGACAACTAACCAGCATACTCAGTTTTAAGCATAATAGAAATAGTTCGGTAGACACAAAAATAACAGCTAAACCTTTGGGCTTTAAAAAGAATTCTCCTTTCAAAATTAAACTGTGACTGACTGAATGATATGCAAAATTCCTTTCTCTCATTCCTGTGTAGAATTTGGTGAGGAATCCATGTGCCAATTCCAGAAATGATCTAAGCATTATCCTTCCCATTTCACTTCTCCCAAAATAGAACGGACCGCTTTCCTTTGAACTCGACCTGTAGGGAACTTGATATACTGGATCTCTTTGTTGCAAATACAGTACAGAAGGTCTTCCTGGCATTAAGAACACTGTGAGCCTTGTACAAACTCTCTTGGAATTAAAGTCTCCACCCCCTTGGCCTTTCTTTTCATAGCCCCCTACTTCTTCAAGCCTTATATGTCCAGGGTGAATAAGCACTTATGAGTAGACTGAGGGTTGGAGCAGAGATAAATGCACAAGGCCAGTATTCTCTCCTGCTGGGTCCTAGGCATCTGAACCATTTCACCTGCTACTCCTCTGTCCCTCCACACAAGGAGACAGGTCAGCTCCTTTGGGCCCTAATTTGGAAAAGATTAAGGAACTGCTTGGCTTTTGTTCTTAAAGAGGCCAATAAAAACCTTTCCTGTTCACTGTTAAATGTAGATCCAAGGTAAACTGCACCAAATCAAACATGGATGGTATCAGAGAATGACATCTTTTTAAATATCTAAAAGACCCATGATTTAAGAACCATGAGCCATCCAGTGTAATTCTGCTGCCATGCTGGTTCACAAAGATGCTGATAAATGACAGTTAGATTTTTGACTAATAAATGTGGAAAGAGTCAATATTGGGCAACAACAAAATGAAGCACCTGGAAAACATCCAAGGACACAGAACAGCTTCAGACCAGAGCCTCTAATTCTACCACCTTCGAAGAGTCAGATCTCCCTGAGTGACTTATATAAGGACCCATGGCTTTCTTTCCTGAGCAGCACCTCAGACGCCTGCTGGCAGCTCAGGCTGCTGAACTAACTCATTGTTCAGGACATGACCAAAATTGCTCCAGCTTACAAACCCATGAGACCAGGGGCTGGAGGAAGGTGGATGGTAGTCCCCCTTCCCAGTTCTTCGCTGCCCCCATGGACTCCTTACTTCTCAAAGCTGTTTTGCTGCCCTGTCCCTATCCCTTCCAGTCTCAGGGTAGATGAGTGTTCCTATTAAGCTGTATTTAAAGGCATTTGTTGCTCAGCAGAAAAATCCTGGAAAAGAAGCTTTAAATCGACTGCCTGTATCAACAGCATTTTCTCCATAAGAGAATGAAGGAAATTTACATACTAACATCTTTGTCTTCCTGAGGCAAATTCATCTTACAAATGAAATGAGACTCATTAAGTAGAACTTTAGGTATCTCCGGTCTATTCACTATTTCTTTCTTTTCTCTTAATTGACTTAAGTGATTTTAGGATGATCTTTGTTCTATTAATACAGGAGATCATGTATGAATCATTTCTGTTTTCATCCCTTCAAGGAATATCCAGCAATACCTATGGACCATAGATGCAACTATGTGCTGAACGTAAGATTTGCCAAATTCGGTAGCTGAGGCCATGGGAAATGCATATGGAATGGTAGAGCTATGGCTAGCATTCAGCCAGTGCTCAGCTGTACAATCACTCAGCGAGTGCTCAGCTGTGCTATGCACTAGTGCTGTATCACCTTATTGAGATGGGCTGGCGATCCCATAAGAACACAGAATTAGAATTTCTATTTTACAAATGAAGATGCCAGGTACAGGGAGCAGTTAAGTACCTATCGAAGCTATGCAGTTAGTAAATGTGTCTGGCCAAATCCATGCCCAGCCTGGCTCCAGGATCCACTATGTTATTTTAGCAGTCACGCTAATAAATATTTCTAAATTTGTCCTTAATGTCCTGTCATTTCTATTTTATACTCCAACTATACCCTTAAATGCATATATAATTCATCACCAACCTTTAAAAATTATGTAATGATACTCTCTAAAGTAGACTAGGATTGTTAGACTTAGTTTTGAAGAGAAAAAAGTTCAAAAGCTAAATCATATGCCATACAACCAGCTGTTTATCCAGTCATACAACATAAAATTTTGAACACTAGGTGGCATACAAAGATGATTAAGACAACTTCTCTCTCTGAACAGTGAGAAATATGACAGGAATAAAAAGAAATAAGCAGTCAATACTGCCTGGAGTCTTTGGAGGCTTGATAATGTGATATTTTCTTATACATAACTCTACTTAGCTGCTCAGGTACTACAAAAAGTTGCACTGCGAATCCGTGTTCTTTGGGCATCGTAGTAAGATTTTCCCTTTTAAACTGATCTTATCCCAAATACTTTGGATCAATATAATCTCTTATGAACAACACAGTGTAATGTTCTTTGTTGTATGAATTTTTCCTGGGGAGATGGGAACAAATTTCAATTATGAACAACACAGTGTAATGTTCTTTGTTGTATGAACTTTTCCTGGGGAGATGGGAACAAATTTCAACTTATACTGTATAGGACAAACCAAAGTAGAATTCACTCAAGGTTCAACCTGGGGGAAAAAAATGAGTTTGTTGGGCTTACTTACAGAACATGGGCTAGGAGTTACTTATAGGAGCATGGGTGACCACAAAGCAGCCCCATCAATGGGGAGTCTTACCGCAGCATAGATGACAACCTCCCCATAGCTTAAGAGATGGACTCTTTTCCCTTTACTTAACTTGCTGCACACAATATATTCACTAGCTCCCCCTGAGATGTCAAGACTATGAGCATTTAGGAGCAAATTATATATCTAAGTACAGGAGGCAATGGCTGGTACCCTATGAGAGGCCAATGACATGTGCCTCCTCTACTATGAGAAAATATCAACAACAAGTAGGTCTTGCCCTGGAGGTGTCTTACAAGTAGCTGCAGCAGCTCTGATGAAGTTAAGTGCTGTCAGGCTCAGAGAGACCTAGTCTCTACCAGATCAGTCACTCTATAGTTTGTATTTCGTGCTTTCAATGGCTCAAATAATTAATTAGAAGGCACCAGACTGTTTGGGTAAATACAAAGTGAGATAGACATGTTTCTTAGCCTCAAGGAATTTTAATTGGGCAAGGAAAAATAAATCTACTGAGAAATAACTACCACAAAGTGAATATGTTCACTGCCAAAAGAGATATATAGTAGTGGGAAGTACACATGGAAGGATAGCCAGTGGATACATTCATGACTTAAAGATCCACTGACAGATTTATTTACTATTAATTACTAGAAATTTACTGGAAAAAAAATGCTTACTGGTGAGTAGGAATAAAATGGAATATCTCTATTTGTATTTGCAGCACTGGAGGCAGAATCCAGCGCCTCAAGGACACCAGGTAAACACCTCAGTAATGAGTCATAGTACCCCAAAATTGAAGATCTTGACAATCAGATGGCTAAGCCTGAACTGGGTTTAGGGATTTTCTGATGAACAATGTTAAAGACTTTCTACACCTTTCAATCATATATTTAATACTTCTGTCCTAGTAGTTTGGACCTACCTTCATTGATTACTTGCTGAGGTTGAAACAATCTGGCCTCTGAGCTATAAGTCAAAGGTTCTAACCCATAGTCATTCTTTCAGGGGGACAGAAGGAAGGTAGATTAAATGAAGACATAATCATCAATTTTGAGAGGCAAGATTTGACTTAAGATAACCTTTTCAAGTTCTTTTTTTTTATTGGATATTTTATTTACATTTCATATGTTACCCCTTTCCCCATTTCCCCCAACCCAGAAACCCCCTATCCCATCCCCCATTGTCCTGTTTCTATGGGGATGTGCCCCCACCCACCCACCCACTCCCACCTACCGCCCTCGAATTCCTCCACACTGGGGCATCCAGCCTTCACAGGACCAAGGATCTCCTCTCCCACCTATGCCCAACTTGGCCATCCTCCCCTACATATACAGCTAGAGTCATGGGTCCTTCCCTATGTGCTCCCAGGCTGGTGGTTTATACCCTGGGAGATATTTTCAAGTTCTTAAATATTTTTCTTATATATTATATAGCAACAACTACATATAGTAGAATGAATATATATAATCACTACACATTGTAAGCACACACAGACACATACACATTCCTGAACATGGTGTCCACTTTCCTCACTGAGCCCTGGCTCTCTCTATTGTTTCTGTCACTCTTCACATCTGATCTGAGGTGAATCCCTCCATACCTCAGGCAATGACTTAGCCTACATCTCCCAAGCATGGCTGCCTTTGCATCTTCTGGCATTTTCTCCTTCCTTATGCGTCATCCTTCCTAGCTCCACTCAGTGCTTATCTTCGTTCACACATTTCCCCTGACCAGGCTCTTGTCAGTGCTTCCTACTACTTTGGGCTTAACCCATCATGGCTTTCCTCCCGTTCACCATTCTGTCTTATTAACTGCCCATGAGATTCTGGAAGGCTGAGACCATGCCTGTCACTGGCTTCACTCAAGTACCGATCTGACACTGGGAACCAGTAGGAATACAACATACTATCAGGGTATAAGAAGCTAGATGGGAAAGCAAGTGTTCCAGTTATTTATAAGAGAAGCGACATGGCTTTTTAAAAGAGGAATCCATGGGGCTGGAGAGATGGGTTGGTGGTTCAGGGACAGAGTTGCCTTTCCAGAAGACTGGAGGAGTCTGGTTCCCAAGCATCCATGTCAGGCATCTCACAACTGCTTGTAACTCCAGCTCCAGGGGATCTCACCTTCCTTTCTGGTACCTGCACTCATGTGCACAGGCACACACACACATACATTTACTTAAATCTTTTAAAAAGAAGGACTCAGAGACACAGTGCTCAAGAATTAAACAACTAAAAGTAACTTTTAAAAAATCTCTAACAATTAGTATAATTTCCAGATTTTTATTTACATCATTTTAATAAATTCTTTCTCAATAATAATTTTTTAGGTTCTCTATCTGGGCATGTTTCCTCTTTCAATCTGTTCAATAATTAGACCATTGTAATTGTTTTCCACCAATGTGCTTTAAATGCATATATTTTTAAATGGTAAATGAGGAATATGTAAATGGAAAAAAGTATGGCAAATGTCATGCTTGATTATTTTGTTTTCATGTCAAACAAAAACGTGGCTCCAGGCATTACTGTCATGTAATTGCTTTGAAAAGCTACCACGTCATCTAAAAGACACCACATTTGCAATAAGGATAGGGAAGCAATGGAAGCCGCATCACTTCATTTCCTATGAGCACTTAGGGGTTTCTTTAAATGCCCCCAAATCACTTCACCTTTGCATTCATACTGACCATCTGAAGATCAGACTGTGTTCATGAAATAGACTTGGCCTGTCTTTTCTATTTGGTTCCCTCAGAGAAATCATGTACCTGGGAACAGAAGGTATGGGCAAGAAACTTGATAACCCAAGAGCCAAGCTTGACAGATCTGGGTTCAGTCATGACTGTTGCATAAATAAAAAGCTGATACTGTCCTGATCTTGAAAGACACTAGATATTCATCCCTGCTCCAGTCAATCACAAACCCCAAACAGTTGTAACTATGTCTTGGATGGTCTACAGCTATTAATAAAAGTCCACGAAAATGTTGGAAATATAACACACATGATAATCCACAATTGAGGAGGATAAAATCTTGGAAGGATCAAGGAATGTTCTGTAACATATGTGATGCTCATATTTCAAGCTATGAAGGTACAATTCAGAGAGAGGGACTCCTCTCCAGTCAACTTGTACTCACTGTGATGGTGGTGATACTGTCAACAATACTAGTTAATTTGTTGCTGAATGATTCAACAAATGGGTTCACCAAATACAGTAGGAAACTCTGAAAAGGAGGTATATCAATTCTTTAAGTAGTCCAGTTCAATCTTTGTGTGGGTTTTTAGAGGATGGTCTAAGACAAACAGCAACATGTCTCAATATTGCCACCTGCTGCTAAGTCCAGATTCAAACAGCCAGCTCTCCAGAACAATACACGTCTCACATTTTCTCTGCTTGAGAAACAGACTCATGAATTCCAAATAATTGTCTCAAACTCCTAACCAAATTACAAGGTATCAGTTGGGTTACCGGAGTCATGAGACAAAGGCATTGGGGAACTTGTTCTCAGTGTGGACAGTTAGGGGTCATTACAGCCTACTGGATCAAACTTTGGAAGCTATGTTGATCAATAGATTTTCTGCACATTTTGCTCTAAATATTGTATCTTCAGGATTAAGAACAGTGCTGTCACAGAGAAGTTGCTCAACAAATATTCACTAAATATAGGAATGCCTAAAGACAGAAATAATTATTACCATGGATTTACCACACTGCTTATTCAGTGACTTCGTTGGTGGTGGTGATGGTGTGTGTATGTGTGTGTTTGTGTGTGTGTGGTGGTGGGTTAGTAGTAGTGGTGTGATGTGTGTGTGTGATGGTGGTGGTATGTGTGTATGTGTGTATGATGGTAGTGTTGTGGTGGTATGTATGTGGTGTGTGATGGTAGTGGTGTGTGTGTATGTGTGTGTGTGTGTGTGTGTGTGTGTGTGTGTGAGATGGAGGTAGGTGTTGGTTATGGTGATGTGTGGTGTGAGTGTAGGGGGTATAGTGTGTGGGTGGTGGTGGGTTAGTGGTGGGGGTATGTGTATGTGATGGTTGTGTTGTGGTGGTATGTGTGTTTGTGTGTTTGTGTGTGTATGTGATGGTGGTGGGGTGGTGGTTATGATGATGTGTGTATGTATGGGGTATAGTGTGTGGGTGGTGGTGGGTTAGTGGTAGGTGTGTGTGGTGATGGTGGTGTGTAGGTAAGGGGTGGGGAGTGAGCAGTAGGGGTGGTAATGGTGGTGGTGTATAGGCATATGTATGAAGATGGATATGCAGAGATCAGAGGATGTCAGGCTTCCCACTCTGTCACTCTCTGCCTCATTCCCTGAGGAAGGGTCTCTCAAGGTACCCAGAGCTAAGCAGTCAGTCACTAAGCTCCCATTACCCTGCTATCTCTGCCATCCACAATGTTGAAGTTCCAGGCATGCACAGGACTATGCCTGGCTTTTTATGAAGATCCTGGGATCTGAAGTCCTTACATTTGTGCAGCAAGTGCTCTTACCCATGAGCCACCTCTTCACTCCCTCAAAAAGTACATTTTAAACCCACTATCTCACTTCTTAGTAAGCTGACATTCACACATCCCAGTGGCTCATTTGCCCACAGCACCAACTTGTTCTGCGTACTGTCATTTGACATAACATGAATAATTTTAGCCGATGAGTTTGTTTACTGTGATGGTAATTCACATCTCTGTGGGGAAAGAGCTCTTCTTTGTCCCCACAGCACTAACAGGCATGCTTGCCTGCATGCTCTCTCACCCCTCTGTCTTGAATGCCAAGAATGAAGGACCTGACCTCTCAAGAAGGCCACCTTTCTCAGTGTGGGCTCTGCAGCTAGCAGTCTTCCCAATCAGAGGTTCTGTCACCTCCTGAGACAAAGGGCAGGCCTGGTTCCTGCTTGCTATAAAACAGCAGATTCCCTGAGTGGAGAGTCTTCTCCTCACCGCTTCCTCTGTGGGGCATCACCCATATTGGAACTGGGATACACAGAGCTCATTTGCATGTTGTCCCGCTTCTGTTTGGCTGCTGGGTCATCATTCAACACTGATTTGAAACCTACGCATCTGCTGCCAGCATCCATGAAAAGATAGCACCGGAGCCTGAAAGTCAGGTGAACCAAGTCCTTAGTGCTTGGGAGCATGACTTCACCTACAAACACAAGTGCATACAGCACAGAAACCCAGCATCCTCCAGACATGTCACGGGCAATTTTCAATGGGAAAAATATAGCACTTATGAGATAAACAACTGATGACGTAAATTAAACACTGTGCCACTTACTAGTACGCACAGAAATTCTAGCTTAGAAAATTATTTTAAAGACTTTTGATATTATAATATTTTTTTTAAAAAACCAGTCCTCTAGAGAATTATTGATGACCTTCCTGCCATGGTTGGGTAGAGTGGTAAGGTATAGATAGATAGATAGTTTTATTTTTTTAATTTGGAGAATCTAAAATATGAATCAGGAGGGAAAATGCCACTTGAAAGTCTTTTTGTTGTTGTTGTTTGTTTGTTTTTTTTGTTTTTTTTGAGACAGGGTTTCTCTGTGTAGCCCTGGCTGTCCTGGAACTCACTCTGTAGACCAGGCTGGCCTCGAACTCAGAAATCCGCCTGCCTCTGCCTCCCAAGTGCGGGCGCCACTTGAAAGTCTTAAGAGGAGTTTGGTTCTTAGCTTACAGAGACTTATGCTCTACATAATGTCATTGTTTCTTTTACCTTAATAGCATAGAAACAATTCACATAGATGTATAACTAATCATCCACTCTACAAACACTGGCATTGACCACACTTCAGTTCCCATAGCCATCATCCTTCACACTGAGTTACTAGTTTTTAATTTGGATATTATTTCCTTAAATAAGAAAGAACTTTAAGCCTTTCTGAGTATCATCTGGCCACAAACTAGAGCACTGGTCAATGTCACCTGACTTTATAAGTTGAATAGTTAGCATGCTGTGACATCAATCAATGAGATGACACAGGGGACCTAGGAATCTATTCTTTGGGGTTAAGAAATATGAGAGTTCTGTTCCCCAGACCAGACTTGCATTATTGTATGAGATTCAGAAAGTATCCACTCTGGACTTTTCCATCCCCTTTCTCCTTGTCTTCCTCCTCCTCTCCTCCACCAACTCAGCTTCTCTAACTTTTACAAGTTCCCTCGAGGCCTGAGAATAAAGTCAGACAATAAATAGCCATGTCAAGGTAACAAATAATGACTGTAGGGAAACCAAAACAATTAGTACAAGAGAGTAAGAAAGGAGGGAAAGCATCTACATTTGCAAGGCTCTGCACTACGCGGCTTCTGATAGAAGGATTGTTTTATACGAACACATTCTGCTCTGCTTTCCCTTAGCACCGGTAACAGTTGATATGAAACAGCTAACTCATTCGGTAGATTAAAGGTGTGATGGAAATTTTAAAACCTTGCACCTAAAAGTTGGGTTGCTAAAGAGAAAAATAACAAGGAATTAGCATGTACTTGGTTCAGTTCCTGTGTGAAAACAGTAAGATCCCCCCAAAACTCAATTAGCCAAGGAGTACTTCTTTAATAGGTCTACTGTAAGTCTGTCCTCTCAGTCTTAGAATTTTACTACCCAGATTCTCAAAGGTTTCTTGTAAGTAAGGAATTTCACAATTAAGTAACCCTGTAGCTCACTATACTCAGAGTGCCGGTGGGGATTTCAGAGCACATGCAGTGTAGTTAAGCTTCCAGGAGTTTCCCCTCATCCTCTGCCGTTTATCTTGTCTACTTTTAAATTGCTCATATGTCACTGGTTAAACAATTCCAGTGCAGTGTCTGCAGGTCTATGTGACAGTGTCAAAGGTTAAAATCTTCCCAATAGTTCTTTGACTATTTGTGTTTATTATCTTGCTTGTTCCTTGACTATTTGCATCTATTGTATTGCTTAGACCCTCAACCTAGAACTGACCTTAATACATGCATGTAATTAAAATGGTATAAAAGCAAAAAGGAGGAGGGGGGATGAGATAGGGGGTTCTAGGGAGGGGAAATGGGGAAAGGGGATGACATCTGAAATGTAAATAAATAAAATATCTAATAAAAAACAGTAACACACACATATATAAATCTAAATTTTTTTTTCGAGACACGGTTTCTCTGTGTAGCCCTGGCTGTCCTGGAACTCACTCTGTATACCAGGCTGGCCTCAAACTCAGAAATCCGCCTGCCTCTGCCTCCCAAGTACTGGGATTAAAGGCATGCAATATTTTTAAATAGCTTAAGTACTGGATGTTTAAAATATAGAAAAAAAGCATCACATATTGAAAAAAATCTTCCAAATAACATCACCAGCCACACAAACTGAACACCATGTGTGTGCATAAACAACAGCGGCACATTGCTTATGACTCTGGAGGCTGGAAGGCTGAAATCAGGAAGCAAAGGGGTTCCATTGTGATGAGGGCCATCTCCTGGGCTACAGACTATCCTCTTGTACTCTCATGTAGTGGCAGAAGGCGAGGTGGAAATCCTATTCACAAAGACTCCACTCTCTGACCTAATAACTTCTTACTGACAAGTCATAAGCACTACCACCCCCAGGAGCACTGGCTCCAACAGTGAAGACATTTATTTAGCCAGGAGATAGTTAAGAAGTCTGTGTCACGGCTCCCTCTTGCCTTACTTAAAAATGTAAGACCAAGGCAGAATGTCTGATGTGAGGCAGGTTCTGACCTTAGGGCTGGCTTCATATGTGAAAGACATAATATACATGCATCTCTACCTAATAAACAAGAAAAGTGTTTTAAAAGAACAAAAGTAGATCAGGGATGTACCTTAGTTGGTAGAATGCTTGTTGAGTATGCACAAATTCCCAGTGTTATATAAACTAGGTGTGGTAATGCATGCCTGCAGTCCCAGCACTCAGGAGATGATCATAGAAAAGTCAGATCAAAGCCATCCTTCACTACATTGGGAGTTGGAGACTAGCTTGAACTACTCTTTAAAATAAACAACAAAAGGGCATATTGGTAACATTAGTAAGGTTTCTTTTTAACTGAATATATTTTATAATATTGCTAATCTATGTGAGAAACATTTTAAAGTAGGGAATAGTGTCTTTCACAAACATACCAATAATGGCTCTAAAATGAAACATTTTAAAAGTTATTTTCTTGTTATTACTTATGTCTTTAGTTTTTTTTGTTTTTGTTTTATAAGACAGGGCTCACTATAGAACTGGCCTGGAACAAGTAGACCAGGCTAGCCTCAAACCCACAGCTTCCTGAGTGTTAGGGTTAAAGACACCTACCTGGCTTTGGAGTTATTTTAAAAATTAACTTGTTATACATCAAAACATAACCTCTTAGTTTCGAAAAACAACCAATAGCTAAATAGGAATATAATTTTTAAAAAACCCTTCTGTGCTTCCTTCAGTTTGTTAGTGTTCCCACAGACAGTTCGCCTTCTGTGACAAGCCACGGCGAGCTCACATAATAGATCTTATTGGTTAGACTGAGAACCTACGATCGCCATCTTGGCTTCACACTGACCTCGTGAGCACTGGTAAAAAAGTCATTTGCCATTGTTAGCCAGGCTTTCCTTTCCACCATGAGTCGTCCAAACTCTTCCTGAAGCCGATTCAGTTTCTGGTTAGAGAGCTGTAGATGTTCCCTCTCTGCTAAGTCCTTTGTCAGTAGAATCCCCAGAGCCTGGCTCTTCAGTTTCTCTATGGCCGAATCCCATTCCTACAAGAGAACATTCTCTTTAGTGAGTGTACACAGACCCTGTCATGAATTATATGTTTATCTCTCTGTCCCCAAATCCAAATGTTGACAGAGAATCCCCAAATGTTATGGTTTAGGAGGTGGAGCTTTGGGAAGTCATTAGGTCAAAGGGTGGAACCTTTGTTCTAAAAATAGTATTTCTACATCACTTTCTGCTACGTGAGAACACAAGGGGAAATTAGTCTGCAACTCAGGAGAGAGCCCTCATCACAGTGGAACCCTTGTCTCTTCCCAATCTCAGCCTTCAAACCCCCAGAATCTTCCAGAATCATGAGGGATGCATCAGTACTGTTTGTTAGCTTTCCTGTCTATGTTACTTCAAGTTATAGAAACTGGAACTAAGACACTCCCTTGAAATCTCTGGTAAGACTTGGGGGACATATATCCAAAATCTGTCATTATATTTTCAATCATAAAGTCTAATAAGCCATGTAGAAGTTAATGCTATAATGTGGGGTTGAATACCAATAAGCAGTCATAAGAGAAAGGGGTACAGAAAACAGGCACCAGAAGAGAATGAGGGGTGGGGGAAGGGCAGAGTGACTGATGGATCACCCTATATGCAGGTCACATCTATTCCTGTTACCATTACCTCTATGCTCCCATTACCCGCATCTCTAAACGAACACATCTCTAACTCATTTTGTTCTATTTGAATTCATTCAAGTGTAAAAAGAGTATCTGCCCCACAATTCAGGCTCCTTGACAATGGAGCAAATATGTACAACAAAGGAAGAGAAATCAAATGTCTATGGCTATTGTTTTTGTGTTAACCTAAACAGAGAGATTGAGATTCATTACTCGTTGTAAAATAAATACCCCTCATCATGCAGTATTTTCTTCTTGGTCGCAGTTTTACATATTAATGCTTCACACTCGATGATGTATAAGCATGTCAGAAAAAGAAGTCCCTTTCTACTCTATGTGACATGAGGATTAAAAATGCAACCAATAGAGAGAGAAAAGAAATACAAGTTGGAATAAACCAGTATTTCTGTTAAATTCTGGAGGAAGTTCAATTTTCTTGAAATTGGAGTATTGCCAGATTCAGCCTCATAGAGCAATAAGATGGCTGTCTTGTTGGTGTGTTTTCTGACACCGATCTCAAATGACATTGAGCAAAGCACAGTGCAGTTCAGGAAGCATAAGAACTGTAACATCAGACTTCAAGCATCTCAGCCTGGCTCTGTCCTGGCATGTCTGCTATGCAAAATGTCCTGTTATTAAATTATATTGGTTATGCTGTGTTGTATAAAATAAGTCTAATTTTAGGGTTATATGCCATTACAATTTCCATTACTCTCCCACGACACGATGGATACTACATACATGTCATAATCTAGGACTGTAATAAGGATAAAATGTAGCTTCATTCTTTTGCAATATGTAAATTGACATTTCATACAACTTCCTATATTCTCTCATTATGAAATATATTAAGAATACATACACAATATGGTAGTATTTTCAGTGACAGTGAGTGGCCCTGAAAGGTCGAAATTGTACATACTCTCCTGTAATGCCCCTGAAACCAGTTTCAGTATTTATTCAACAGAAAACTATTTTTGATTGAGGGATATGAAAATAAGGACGGTCAGTTAAGGAGTTAGCATTGGAAGTGGGAGGAGTGGGAAGAGCCTGTTTTAAGTTTGACTTGTGACTATAATCTTCAAAAATCCTCAACTTGGCTGTGGGGTTTTTTTTTGGGGGGGGGGGGAGGTGTTATTGTTATTTGTTTGTTTTGTTTTCTAATGTTTGTATAGGTGCAGAAAAGTATGTTCCGCATGTTGACATAGCCCCAAAGAAGGACCATAGGGGCTAGTTCGTGAGTCTCTGTACCTTGCTACCTTTCAGGGAATTGAGGATACAGATCCTAAATTCTCCAAAATTCTCCCTGTCTAGAAAAACTTTGCTCATAGACACAGGCTCCGTGCTACACACATTCTAAAGGCTTTAAAGAGGATCTTTGTGTCCCCACTTGAGCAGAACTGTATTTCATGGCACTCATCTCTAAAGCATGATAAATAGTCCTCCTGCTTCAAAACCACCAAAGACATATTGAGAAAGAACAAGTGTTCTCGGCATGGTAGTCTCCCTCATAGCCTTACTGAGTATGGCCGTCCTTTCTTCCAACATCTCTGTTGTGGCCCCTGTCACCTAATATTTGATCTTCATGAATGAGTTTCCCCTTTTCCCAGTTCTGAGCTAAGGGTAATGGGATGTTCCTCCAATATCATTGGGTAGCGTAAGTATTAAGGGGAACAAGATTCTGTGTCTCAGCAGTTCTCAAAAGCCTGCTATGCTGGTGTGTGCCAAGACCTTCCGGAAGGTAATGTCATTTGAAATATCTGGGTAAATGTTCTTGACAAAGGAACCCTTTGCTTGTTAATCATTTCAGGAGACCGACTGTCCAGGTAAAATAGTGTTGGGAAACATACCTGTGGTTAAGAGGCCCCAAACTGCCTACTGATTTGCCTGCTAACCCAACTTTTCCTGTTTCTTTTTTTTTTTTTCTCATTTCTTTCCATTTGTTTATGTACACATGTGTGGTGTGCTATGCATCTATATGTATTGATATCTTTTGTCATGTATGAATACACATGTGTGGGCACACAACTGTGAGTATATGTGGAGGCCTGTGGTTGAGGAAAAGGATTATTTTCAACCAGTCTTCTACCTTATTCATTGAGATAGGGTGTATCAATCAAACCCAGAGTGCACTGATATCATGGCTGTTGCTAACAAGTCTATTCTCTGGGTCCACTCTCTGCACTTCTTAGGCTGCAATTACAGGCCACTTATGTTCAGTTCTGGGGCTCAAAATTTCAGCCCCGATGCTTGCTTGAAATGCACTTTAGCTACTGAACCACCTCTTCAGCCCTCTTCTTTCTTCATACACTTAACGACCCACTTGACCCATCTCAAGTCTTTGTGCCATTATTGCTGCAACCTTTTAAGATCTTGAACTAATTAATCTTGAACTAAGGTGAAGAAATACTTAAATGTATGAAGATGCAGAATCAAACAGGTAATTTTTTTTTTGTAATTGGCATTGACTAGAACGTCCTGCATTTGTTAGCAAGGAGGAACCCTTCATGCATGCAAAAGCTGGAGATTTCTTAGCATGCTGTGTGTAAGGAAAATGCAGACAAAAATCAGAATATGGAGAAATGGTTCATAGCCATTGTGCTTGGTAGCTTGAAGCTTTGGGATGGTGTGCAAATTTCCACAAAAGGGCTACCATGGGACTTCCAGTTTGGGCCCAAGCACAAAGCAGATCCCAGGTGGCAGCTCTGCACCCAACCTCACAAAACCCAGCAGAAGTGGGGCTCCCAGGAGCTCTAACCCAGGCAGTATCTCAGGTAAAAATGAATCACTTGTGATTCTGCTGGTAGAAGTTCTAATCCTGATGCTGGCCTCTGGACTTACACTACTCAGACCTTTGATAGGCCATTGACGAGGACATTAAACAGCTAGAAATTGACATCACTAATCTGAAGAAATCCCTCGTTTAGCTGTCTGAAATGATCTCCAAAAATTGCAAAAGACTTCATTAGACTTGACTTACTCTTTTACAATAGAAAAGGCTGTGTACAGCTCTTGACTGTGTACAGTCCTTAAAGAAGAATGTTGCTTTTACATAGACAAGACAGGGATGGTTAAAGAGAGCATGAAAAAGGTCAGAGAAGGCCCCGAGAAAAGACAGAGAGAGAAAGAGGAAGAGGAAGAGGAAGAGGAAGAGGAAGAGGAAGAGGAAGAGAAGAGAAAGAGAAAGATGAGAGCTGGTACAAGAATTGGTTTTCATCCTCTCCATGGTTGTCAACCCTACTTCCTCCCATCTTGGGACCATTAATTGGGTTATTTTTGCTTATTTCTTTTGGTCCCTAGGCCTTAAATAGGCTGACTATCTTTGTGAAACAACAGATAGATAATTTGGTTGTAAAACCTATTCAGATACATTATCATAAGTTAGCTATGGAGGACCACAAGACTCAAGATGAGGTTATTATTCTATCCAGGGTGTTCCCAAAACTCATCTCCACCCAACCTAAAAGAGGGGACTTCTGCCCCTAGACCAAGCAGAGAGGGGCCACCCAGAACCCCCTCTGACTGGTAATCTGAATTCTTGCTTAGGCTGCGAGGCTAAGCACTGCAAGGGAATATAAATAAAAGTTTAAAATATCTATCTGGGTTCCCTGAGGGACAAGCCTGACTGCATAGGGTTGATGTCAAAAGTATCCCCTCTCCAGGAAAAAGACATCGGGATGGGTATGGCCCTCATGCCTCACTGGACAACAACAGGAGGACCGGAGCCATTACAAGGTCCCCTTCAATTATTGGAGGTCAGGCCTCTACTCCCGCCTTCACAAGAATAGAATTGCCAAGGCCCTTCTATACTTAGAGAAGGGAGGAGATGTCAGGGGCAGCCCTACTTATACACTGAAGGCCTAAAATCAGTCATAGGCCTAAAATCAGCAATAGGCCTGACATACATACATGCTAAGACAAAGTCTTGGGTCTCTGTGGAAAAACACTGAAACAAATGGCTATATGCTATTGTAAACAGGTAGCTTTTGTGGAAATTTACCAGCCTGAGTAGTCATAGACCTTGTAAATAGTGTAGCCTTGGCGAATAGTACCAACTTAGACAAGGACAAGTGAATCATATACAGAGTCATAGTGACCTGTCCCCTAAACCTTCACCCAGCCAATACCCTGTTCTGAAAGATATCTGTACTCCCCCTGAACACCTATGCTCTGCTGTCATCCCTTTCCCCACGTCCTGTCTTTTTGTGTTTATAACCCTGTTTAAAAAAAAAAAAGGCAAGGGCACCACAAAATTTTTTTTAAAAAAAATGCTGGTTTATCTTTACTCCTTTCTATCTGGGTTTATATCAGTTGTGAATAGTAATGAGTGTTGTAAACATATTTACAAACTATAACAGGCACTTGAAACATATCACCCTTGATGCCATCTTTTTTCTTCACTGCCCACCAGTCCTTTTAAGTCCTTCCTCTATTCTTTACTTCATATCGTGTGTGTGTGTGTGTGTGTGTGTGTGTGTGTGTGTGTGTGTGTGTAACATGAGTGATATATATCCTTCATACCCTCAACTGTTGGGAGACATCTGTTCTGATCCAAACTTGAGAGTCATTATAGTGCTACCCAAAATATCCACATATAGACATCTCTATGGTGTCTTGGTTTCTTTATACAACTACCCAAGAATGATACAGCTGAACTATTTCTTAATTTCACTTTTAGTTTTCCAAGGAATTCTTGTGCAAGTTTCCACAGTGGGTTTTACTGGATAGCTTTATGTCAATGTGACACAAGCTAAATTCATCTGAGAGGAGGAAACCTCAATGAAGAAAATGCTGCCATGTGATCAGGCTATAGGCAAGCCTGTAGGTCATTTTCTTATTTAGTGATTGGTAGAAGAGGGCCCAGACATGGTGGGTGATGCCATCCCTAGGTTGCAGGTCCTGCATTCCATAAGAAAGGAGGCTGAGCCAGTCTATAAGAAGTAGTACTCCTGCATGGCCTCTGCATCAGCCCCTGCCTCCAGGTTCCAGCCCTGTTTGGGTTTCTGTCCTGCCTTCTTCAGTGATATGGAATGGTGTGGAAGTTTAAGCCAAATAAACTCTTTCCTCCCCAACAACAACAACAACAATGGGCTAACCACTGCCTCTCCTTTATTTGGTAGCACTGTGCTAACCACTTTTCATGTACCATTTCACTTAATCTTCACCTACCCTGAAAAGGCCCCAAGCTGTTATCCACATTCTAACCACAGGGTAATTAGAACTCAGAGGAATTACACACTTGCCAAGTTTCTCAGCACCAGTAAAAAAAAGGACTCAGAATCTACACATGGGATGGTACCCATGATTGGGTTGAGGCTGCTCACCTGAAGATAGGTATCTGAATCAGGGTACCATCCCCGCCCCAGCTCTCCACAGACCATGATACACCATTTTCTCATCATCACAGAAGAACTTACCAATTATTTGAGAGACTGCTATGGTTAAACTTCCATAGGGCCCTGATGAGGCCCCCGTGATGATAAAAGCATTTCATAGAACAAATGTTGTATCTATATCTATTATAGATATAATCTATCTCTCTACATAAATATAATAAAAAATG
This sequence comes from Mastomys natalensis, assembly GCA_021653895.1. Classification (NCBI taxonomy): domain Eukaryota; kingdom Metazoa; phylum Chordata; class Mammalia; order Rodentia; family Muridae; genus Mastomys; species Mastomys natalensis. The sequence goes on along the minus strand of JAJTUV010001611.1, from coordinate 163,697 downwards.
TATTGCCCAAAGAGTAATTTCGCTTTACCAGTTGGACAAAATAATAAAGCTCTTTTCTATAAATAAGGAGAAGAAGGTCTGTTCTTTAAAAACTACTCATAAGTATGCCTTTAGGGTAAAATTTGGAAAACACATGAGAGAGAATATTCTGGCACAGAGCTAAGTGTGTGGACACCTCCCCCAACACACACACACACACACACCACACACACACACACACACACGTTGTCACTTGCTATTGTGAATCTTGCTAGAAAGAGTGGTCTCTGACCTTCTGAAGAAACTCAAAGAACCAGGTTCCGCTGCTTATCTGTTTTCTTCTTAATTACATTCTTACTCGAACTCTGTGGGCATTAAACGAAGCTGGGCACATTCACTATTCTATTCAATCTTCTCCGAAAATTGGCTGTTTTCTTTGGGCAATCTGCAGGCCCTTTCTGCTGGGCTTCTACACCACTGCAATGATGTATTTCCCCAGGCATTTTTCTGAGGGGACACTTTAACTGTTTTATTTTTTTTTAAGATAGAACTTTCTAGAGTCATCTGAATCCATCACACTTTAAAAAAATATATAGCTGTCAACCTTGTCAAGGCTGGAGAACGCAACTGAGAAACTCGGAGTTCTTTTTCGCTGAGCCATTCCCTCTGTCTCCTACGTGTTAAACTTCTTACAGGGTTTTAGTCACTTTGCAATAAAACATTTCCAGTGTGTGCCCCCACCAGCAGAAGCCAAGGTCTGCCATTTCCCTGGCTTTCCAATTAGAAAGAAGCACGTGCATATCCCTGACCCAATGAAGCCGAGTGGCAGTATACCAGGGTGTCTCTCTGGGTCATTCCGGTATTTTCATTTATCACTCACAGTTAGTAACCCTTTTAAACTGGACCACTCAGTATTCCATTTGCCATAGAAATTGTGCTTTCTCTGGGTCCCCTTGATGGAAAGGGTACTTTAAAAGGGGATTGGTGTGGCTAGACAAAAAGGGGGGAAGATTACTTTTCTTTCCTTTCTTTTTGTTACAGTCCTAGGCTAGATCTTCAAATGAAGTTATAGATTGCCATTAAGTAGGTTCAAAAAGTAAAATCTGTTTGCGAGTCCAATTTGAAAAGCAAAAGAAGTAACACGTGCAGCATGTTTAATAAGCTTTTCTTCACACAAACCTTACCTGCAGAGGAGAAGGTCTAATAATTCAACACTTATGGTGCGCTTTCATCTCGTGCTTGATATCGGAATGTAATTGTGCGGGGAGATGGACAAATTGCAAAAGGGAGTGCTTGTGTAAGAGACAGAAAGACTGACTGGCTATCACTGCCAAAACCAGATGGGGTAGCAGCACAAGTTGAGTTCACGGATTGCTCCCAAAGCTCGGCTGAGTCCAAGGCCATCTTACTGCACACAGCCCATTTCCTCTTCAATCCCAAATCTATGACCCCATTTGGTTCAGCATCAGGAGGATTAACTCATTGACAGAAAATCAGAATTTTACATGATTGCATTAGCAGATGGTACAAACAAACCTGGCAATTTTAATCAGAGAACATTTGAAAGTCTGCTTTGAGCAGGCATGTTTTTGAAAGAAATGTTTACGCTTTGGAAGAATGGCAGCCAGCAGGCAGAAAGCACAGATTCTGATTCTGTCAAGTTGGATGGTAACTACTCTACCAGCTCCCTTCCAGGCATTTTGAAGCTGACCTGTACAACTGTAGGGTCATCCTAGAGCAAAAAGGACTCCCTCACGCTCCAAGTGTGCAGAGTGCAGTACCCAGAGGCCATGTGAACTATGCCCTCCTGTGCACGTTCCTACAAAGGCATGGTCCACATACAGAAAGAACTGGGGTCTCACCTATGCATGAAAGAAATGTTCAATTTACCCTTTCAGTAGAGAATTCAGGAAATGAGCAGGAGGTGGGCCTGGAAAAATGCTTTTTATTCCAAACATGCTTAATAGCTTCAGGCAAATCTTTTGCTTTTGAGTACTCTTTCCTAGCAAATCAATGGTGGCAGCACCACTTGGTGGGGACTCCTGCTTCTGGAGTGGTTTGTGCTAATTCAACCACTTATCAGCTCTGCTTCACATCTCAGATCTGAAGTGCTCCCCAAAATTGGTTTATCAGAATAACTATTCATAAATAACCCGGCTGAGACTGGGAATGACATGCTATAACAGAAATGGATAGATACCCCCAAATTAATTTCTGAATATGAATTAGACTGTTTTTCTCTCATTTCAAGAAGAACAAAACAAGTAAATCTTCCACCCCCTATCTCCTCAAAAAATCCCAGCTTGGACATTTCTTGGTGTTTTTTTTTTCACTCTCCAGTGTTTGGCCCCGGAGTGGAGCCCATAGTGCAGCGGTGCAGGACAGGTGTTTGTGGCCTGCACTGAAACAGCTATTGTGACACTATTATAGCTATACAATTGTATATATTATATACTATACAATTTGAAAGCAAATTGTAAAAACAATAAAGCACACGATAAATGAATCTCCAGAAGAGAGTTCAGGTGAGTCCGCTTGTTCGCCCTTAGTTTTAGGCTTTTAATAATGTGAGGAATTGGGGAGGGGCTCCCAAGATTTATGTTTTCTGAGAACCACCGCCCTTTCTCCAGTGGCTCATCTTCTGCCATATTCTTTAGATTTCTTGCCCTCCTCAAACATTTTTTTCCTAGCTGATTATGACTTTATTCATACTGGTGTTTCTATTTCCAGTCAAAATTAATTAAAGCCTGACTGGCCAAAATATTTTTGTTGAACATAATTTATCTACAATCATAGTGGCCTATGGGCTAGTGAAGTAGTTTTATTAATGGCCTATAGGGCTGCTGGGCACATCTTGAGGGTCCAAGAGTAAATCAACCGTAGAGCTTGTGATTTCAACCTCATATATGAATCCCCTTTCTTGAAAAAAATAGAATGTAGGCTTCTTGTATTTTGCCCACAGTGATCAACAGATTAAAAACTAGAACAATAGTTGTAAATCCATTAGTATCTGCTAGGAAAGTTTTTAAAACATATTTTAGATTCATCTCATATCCACTCAATCATAATTTTTATTGGTAGGGCAGAATTTTTTTTATTTCTTAAAAAAGCTGAGCTTTTATTTGAAGTCAAAGAGAAGCAATAATACTTCTAACTAGTCAAATGTTAAGACTCTCAATGTGTGATATTCAACAAGAACAAGTGGCCGAGAAGTCTTTAGAATCTTAAAGTTAAATGGAAGTTGGATTGTATAATCATGGTAGTTTTAGTGTTCAAACTCAGCAAACTTGACCCTTAAAATTATGCTATTGCCTTGATGAATTGTAAATCTAAAATTTAAATTATGTTTTATAAATCCAGTAAGATCTGAAATAGGTTATGGAAGACACAATGACAAGTAAATTTCTTGTCTTTATTCTTGATGAGTGATTCATATTGCAATCCATCATAAATTTAAAATATTTCTGATGACTTGATGCACCAGGGTAGAGAGATGTGTTTGTGTGTGTGCGTGTGCATGTGTGTGTATGTGTGTGTGTGTGTGTGTGTGTGTGTGTGTGTGTGTGTAATATCTCTGATATAATGCTAGCCATCATCTTGATTAATGAAGACTCACACACCATGTTCTATTTCATTCTTTCTTCACATCATTGTCTTAGACAAAGGAGCCATGGATGTAAAGGGAAAATGAAAAAAAACAACATTTTTTTTTTTTTTTTAGTTTTTTTCTTTCCTAAACTTTTCTGAATATCTATATAGTTATTTTAAACTTTTCCTGCAAAACCTTTGTAGCTGTATGTAGAATATTTATATTCGCTCTCTTCACTATAGGAAAAAACCCTTGCCTCTAACGGGATGAAAGACATCATCTGCCTTCAAACAAAGTGCAGTCAAGACTAGAATTTCACCCATGAATCTCTCCTTTTGGAGGGTTTGATGCAGCCATGACTCAGTAGAACCATAGCACTCTGACTCTATAGTCAATAATCTGCAAAGCGTTGGGAAGTGACGCTGGGATGGACATCCTATAACTATCACACTGAAGGGGGAACCGTCTAAACACATCCTCCAGCATCTCTTAGAGACGGCTGACTAATAAAAGGGATTGTTGTGAACTCAAGTGGGAGCCAAGCAAATGTTTAAAGGAAAGGACTGTCCCTTCTGATTAGAGAATCTGAGATGGCCTCTCACGGGTCTTTAAACATGGGCAGGAGCTCTAGCTCAGGGAGCTTGGAGGTGGGACTGGATAGAAGGCGAGGGGAGATGCTTATGGAAGAAATTGCCCTTGGCCAAAGCACAAAGTCAAGGCAAGGTGGGGTAATGGGGTCTGGATCATAAGAGCAATGCGTCTGACCCAGAGCAAGATTTTCACAAGCATTACCTATGGCAGAGATGTGTAAGATGAGGCTTAAAATCAAAAGGTGAGAGTGCTCAATGCAAATGAGGATTGTAAGAGGTAGGAAGTAAAAATGACTGAGAAATGAAGGGGGGCGTTAAGAATGAAGAGTCAGGGCGGACAGATGGCTCAACAGCTAAGAGCATTGGCTTTTCTTCTAGGGACCTGGATTTGATTCCCAGTACCCACATCGTACCTCATAGCTGTCTATTACTCCCAGGAAATAAAACACCCTCTCCTAGCCTCCCTGAGGCGCCAGGCACACATGTGGTACACAGACACACATACAGGCAAAAGACCCGTGCACAAGATAAAATAAATAAATATAAACCAAAGCAGGGAATTGACAGATGATAGCTAAAGAAACTGCAGGGCTGATATAAATAAAACATTTTAATGGATCCAATCAAAACAGTTATGCCAGTTGTTTCAGGATCTTCCGGAATGATGAAGCAACATAGAAACAGGGCGATTGAATTGATTGATACGGCAGCCACTGTGGCCCAGACTTAGTGGGACACACAGCCAAAGAATGGAATGGAGTTTGCTCAAGAATGGAACAGAATGGAGTTTGCTCAGGATGAGGCTGTGAAATAAGGCATGGCTTCAAGAACAAAGTACATCAGGGAAACTTAAGGCTGGGAACCGTGTACTCATCAAATGCACATTACATTAACACAAAAGGTCATAGTGGTTTGGGACATGGCCATGTTAAGCACCGAGAAAATGCCTTTGCAGGCCGTCACTTAAAGTGGACTTTATTTCAGAGTTACCGTATGGCTGTACATCATTAAAAGAGGAACTACAAGAAGCCATGCTTTCTGGGAAATTCCACTTAATGACTCACCAATGATAAAGAATAGGGAGGAAGAGGAGGCAAAAAAGAAAACAAGAACCTAAACAGAATGAGCTGAGGGTTCCGGAGCTGATGGCTCTAGCCCAGCAATTTCAGACCACAGTAGTCTGAGTTTTGGAACTCAGCATATTTCTGAGGGAGTTTTAAATGCAAGTTCGCCTTGGAAATTATAAGGATATGGCTCGCTGAGCTTGAAACTAACCCCAAGTAAAGGCAAGAATTGGGATACAAAAAAAAAAAAAAAACCAAAACAAAACCTCTCATTGTTTTATGGATTTTCCCAAGGTTCACTGGCAAACTCAATACTATTTATACAGATTTGTGACTGTTAGTGATGGAATTGTTTCTAATTTATGTTCTGTGAAAAATGACATCTGCTTATAATTGGGAGGTTCATTTAAAAATCAGGCAAGTAAAACTAATCATTCACTAAAATGAAGACAGAGGGATTGAGAAGTGCAGATGCAGGTGTCTTAAGGTTTGGAGAATGCAGCTAATTTTGCCCTGAGACAGTTCAGATTTGATTTTCAATGTAGACAAAGCTGTGCAAAAAAAAAATAATAATAATAACAAACAGATTCTACTCCATTTCACAGATTTTTCTTCACAGTCATCAGATATGATGTGGGCTGATTTAAGGAAGGAATCTGTTTTTATCGTAACTTCACACATTTTGTGATCTTCAGTGAAGGACGTCAGGGAATAACCAGAGATTCAACATTGTAATGTTGAGTTTCTTGTATAAGTTAATATATGCAGGCATGAGAAGAAAGCACTCCACATGCTTGTTAAGTACTAAGAAAATATTTGGATAGTCTGAAAACTGGTTATTTGAATTCCGGATATTGCCCCATACCTCCTGAAGAACCGAAGAAATATACAAGTAGTTCCTTTATACAGAATGTTCCATTTCAGTGATACTTACAGAAGATAATAACACAGTTTCACTCATAAAACACATGATCATGCTTTTCCCTTCCCCCAACTCTTTCCAGTTGATACCCACACCTCACCCCTAACTTTTTAAAGGAATAATCAGAAATTTTGCATGCTTATCTTTTGATCTTCAATCACCTGTGTAATGGGTCTAAGGGAGACCAAAAGAAACAGCAAAAAGAAACCAAGTCCCAAGCATGGACAATCTTGTCCATAACCTCAGAGACTAGAGATCTATTTAGATTTCTATTATGACTGGAGAGATGGCTTGGTGGTTAAAAGCACCTGTTGCTCTTGCAGAGCCTGGATTTAGTTCCCAGAACCCACATAGTGGCTCCCAACCACGTGTAACTCCAGTTCTAGGAGATCTTCTTCTGCCCTCTTCTGACCTTTGCAGTCATCAGCCATGTCATATATAAGGTGCACTTAAGTGAGTGCAGGCAAATACTCATAAACATATGTATCAGTCTAAGACAAATGTAAATTTACACCTTGTATATTCTATCAATGGCTTCAATTCAAACTATCTTCAAGAACTCTACAACTTACATTGTCTTTGATTCCACTGATTTGGTTTTGTTGTTGTTGCTTTGTTGTTTGTTTTTCTTTATATTTTTGACCACCAAAGTATGCTTCAAAGACCAACATCAGCAGCACTACATAGGCATTTGCTCCAAATGCAGACACTGTTGCAACCTCATTCTAAGCCTGATATCTCAAATCCTCTAGTAGTGTGAAAACCTCTGGTCTACAGATCTCTGCAAAAGCAACCTTTTTTCCCCAGTTAGACAGACGAGCATCCCAAAGACTGTAAAGGAGATTTGTGCATGATATGATCTTACATACATAAAATCCAGTAGAATTTTCAAGCCCTCCAGAACTAATACACTGCCACCCTCCACTGTGTTTCTAAAGAGCAGCAATGACCAATCTGGGAACTAGAGAACAATTCTATTATTGTAACAGAATAAAGAATAAAATAGTCAGGAATAAATTTAATGGAAAAAGCATAAGACTAGTACACTGAAATTTGCCTATCATTGTTGAAAGGAGGGAGAGATCCAGAAAAAGCATAAATAGGCAAAAAACCGTATGTGAGTATGAACCACAAAATTTAATATTGTGAGGATGGCAATACTAGGGACTGGAGAGAGGGCTCTGTGATTAAGAGTACTGGCTGCTTTTTCAGAGAACTTGGGTTTGATTCCCAGCACCTACACAGTGACAAATGACCCATCTGTAACTCTAGTTCCAGGGGATCCTATGCCCTCTTCTTGCCTCTGTGGGCACTGCATGCATGTGGTAAACAGACATACATGCAGACAAACACCCAGGCACGTGACATAAAAAATTTAAAGGGAAAAAATTAAGACAGTAATCCTCCTCCAAATATCTAGATGCAAAGTCATTCTTGCCATGTTCTTCAGGGAGTTACATGAAGAAATGGAACGCTGATCATAATGTTTACATGAAGCTACGGGGCAACTGGAAGAACCAAAATGGCCTTTAAAAAATACTGAAATAGAAACATAGTAAGAGACCTTATTCTTCCAAATTTTATTTTTTTCCTTCAAATTAAAATGATGTGGCACAGATATATAGACCAGTGGAATAGGGACGAAAATCCAGAAGGAAGCCCCAACATCTGCAGTCACTGATAGAGGTGTCAAGATCATTTAATCAGGAAAACTGTTTTATTCAATTCCTGAACTGCAGGGACCCTAGACAACCACATGGGAAAGAATAAAGTTAATCCCCTGCCTCACACTATACACCAAAATTTATGCCATACAGGATAATGACCTAAATATAAAAGCTAAGCTACAACATAAACAACAGCATGAAAAATAACTGGACTCTATAAAAATGAAAGCTTTTGTTCATGGAAGGATGCTATGGTTAGAGGGATTATATGGAAAATTACTCAAAAAATGTACACAATGGACAACGACCCCATGAAAAGGCTACAAAGTCATTAGCTGCTGGGGAACGGCAAGAAGTCTCAATTCACTAGCTCTCCACACACAGGATGATGAAACAAAACAAAAAATGGCAAGTGTTGAGGGGACACTGGGTAATTGGACCCCTTGAGTATAAAATGGTGTGTATGGAGGACACTGAAGAGACTCTCCAGTAGTTAAACAGAAATAGCATATAACAGCAATTCTACATACATACATACACACACATGTGTGTGTGCACATGGTCTTTACAGTTCTCAGAAGCAAACTGTACAAACACACCACCTCCCATGCTTTGATACAGTAGTATTCACATTCACCAGCTTCAAGGTTGAAACCAGCTTCCATGAGTCATCAGCTGGTCTGGTTTTCCAAGTCACTGAAAAATATTTTCCAGTTGCGGTTGATTTCACAAACTAGCTCTGTGATCTTGGCCCCAAGTTCCTATAAATAATATCATTAGAATATCTTGTGAAAAGTTCCAGTGCTGTGATCCCACAGAAACTTTATTAAAAGGGGAAAAAGTCAACCTTGAAGCTTTTCATTATGAGACGAGAAAGTAAAGTAGAATTTCCTGTAAGTTGATTTGAATAATATGCATGCATGATTACCACCTATACAGGCAATATAAGTGCCTCTTTATAATCTTTTTCTCATTCTGTCTTTATAATTGAACAATACAGTTTTATTTTGTGAAAAAATACACAAAACCAATCATAGAAAATTAACACCATAAAAAAATTAAAAAATAAAATTAATACCATACACAGTATGTGGGTATATATATATAATATATATATATATATATATATATATTTCTTATTATTGGAAATAAGTATAAGACGTAAAGATAAAATTCAACACCTCTGTGTATTTCTGGTGCCATCTCAGGCTCTAAAAAAAAAAAAAACTGGACCCAATTTTATTCTTTTGTAAAAGCGGGACAGTAATTGCTGCCTATTTGTCTGGTTGTTTTAAGGATTAAATGTGTTCATATACAACCATGTTCAGCAAAACGCTTGGTGTATGGATTCTTAATGGCAATAAAATAAATAAAAGGATTATAAAACTTACCCTTAGAGACATTTAGTAAGTTTACAATGTTGTGTGTCACAGATAATTTCCATGGTTCCCAAAGGACAAATCAGGCTCATTAGACAGTCAATATGCCCCCCTCCCTCAACCCCTAGCCAAACACTGATTTGCTTTCTGTCTCTATGGATTTCCTTCTTCTGTATGTATTACATAAGTGAATGGACACAAACTGACCTTTCATGTTTGGCCTCTCTCAGGTCTGTTTTCACTGTGGTTAATACTTCATTCTCTTTAGAGCTGAGAAATTTCATTACATGGATATACTACGCTATTTTATCCATACATCTGAGTTACTTCTACCATTTGTCTGCTACAGTGAGCATTCATGTACATACTTTCAGTATTTCATATATATGTTGTGTGTGTGTATGTATGTATACAACCATACATATATATACAACTATATATAATATAACCATAATATACACTCATCTGTAAAAACCACAAGAGTGTGGGCATACGTGAATAAAACCCCTAAGTCTCTTGTAAATTTCAGCATGCATACAAGTCTTCATGGGGGAATTGTTACACACAGGCTCTGCCTCTAGGTTTGATGGGAAATCTGGGAAAGACACTTGCATGGCTTGTAAGAAGATGCAGATTAATAACCTCCATAGCCAAAGGGACTAGGACCGGCTTCTAAAGTCACCTCCGTTTTTACCCTCCCTTCTCATCTGCTCTCTTGCTGACTACCTGCAGTGCAGCTCCCTTGTTTGGAGGGCATCTCATTGTCCATTGGCTCTCAAATGCTGAGATAAGGCAAGACGGGAACAGGTAGGAAAATGAGGCATATTAATCATTAAAGAGGAATGGAGAAGTTCATGGGAAGTTCTTGGGTGTGCATGCCTTTTCTAAAAAAACAAAACAACAAACAAAAAAACAAAAAACAGGTAATACTGGACTCTAGCCAAAACCTTTTACACCTGTGTGGAACAGTGAGCTTGATGCTGCCAGATGTTTAAAGTTTGTTGGGTTTTTTTTGAAATTTTATTTATTTTTATTTTATGTAGATGGGTTTATGGGTATTTTGTGTCCATCTATGTAAGCACATCATGTAAATGCAATTCAAGAAGATAGCACTGGATCCCTTGGAACTAGAATAATAACAGTTATAAGTTGCCAAATGGGTGCTGGCAACTGAACCCTGGTTCTTGGCAACAACAGTAAGTGCTCTTAGCCACTGAGCCACCTCTGCAGCCCCTGAGAACGTTCAGGCTTAGAAGAGCTGAACTCTGTTGTTTGTTTTTGTGTTTTTTTTTTTTTTTTAATTTAAAAAACACTAATATTTTAAGCTTGACAGTGAGTTGTTTCTTTTTTATTTTTTAAGCCTTATGCACCCAAACAACTATACAGATTCTCTGGCAATGAGGTCCAGATGTCAGCAATCTCCCAGCATTTCTCAGGACTCTGAGTAGCCAGCGCTGAGAAGCCTGGGCCCCAATACCCGACACATCACCAACTGCAAAGGGTGGAACTGAATGGAGGGCTGAAACCATGGGAGCCCAGATTGGAACATGTAATTGATTCTGACCTCAAAAGCTGCAATTAAGCCTTAGAACATCAAGCTGACTTACGATGGTGCCATCCAAGGAGGATTTAAAATCATCTGCATTTGCTATTCCCTTTTCAGATACATATATGAATAGAAAATACTAAGTAAAGATAAAACAATGACTCATTGTCAAGGTTCAGCTCAACTATTTCAACACACCCTGAAACCTAACCGAGAGCTGTGGAAGTTACTCCATTTCTTGATTTGAATGTATTCCAGCAAGAAACAATCGAGACATTTTTGCAATTTATTTAGAAAAGGTTGCTGGCTAGTCTCGCCATGGGAAGCACAGGCACCTGCCTTCCCTGTAAACCTGATTACTTACGTGAGTTTCAGTAATGACCCCTACTTGATGCCTTATTTCTGATCAATTCTCTTTGAAAGTGCATCCCATTCCTCTCCACATGCCCACAGAGAAACATGAGTCCAGAATGCAGTGTGCTGCATCCTATTTGGGACATACAAAAAATTGAATCCTTTCTCAAAGGAATGAGATTATTGAAAACCATCTTCAAGTCTGGCCGAAGGATGGAAAAGCAAACAATAGTTGGGGACGACTACTCACAGGTGAGAGTACTTGCACAAGTATTTTCTCCAAAATTCCTAAGTTTCCTGTTTCCAGGTGCCTATGAAAATGAGGCACGGAGAAGCAACGTGTACCCAAGGTTCTGAATGATACGACAGGGACTTAAGGCCCATTTTGTTGTATTTTGGTTTTGGGTTTTGTTGTACATAGATACTACCCATCATACCATAGCACACAGCCTCTAAACATAGGCTAGTCAGGAGTAAGGGGGAGGAAGAATTAGATAAGAGCTAGGGACATTCTGCTTCAATGGTCCCCTTTTATATACTGTCTTTAAAAACAGAAGAGCATCGAAGTGGCTGAGGAAAATCTCTAAGTGGCAAAGGTCCCCAAGCCACCTAACCTGTACACAGAGCTGCTCTGTAATCATGGAGTAGCGCCTCCTGGCCTGTGACTGATAAATGTACTTGATGCAGCACTCCTTACAAAGCTCTAGCGTGGTTTCTGTCATGATAAGATGTAGACTATAATTATACAAAGCTTCTAGGGTTTGTTTTTTGTAAATATTAAAGTAAAATAATTATGACTTAGAGGTTGTTGTGTCTATGTGTGAAGAGGTTGAATTTATGTGTGTGTGTGTGTGATGTGTGATGATTGTATGTGTGTATGTATGTGTATGTGTGTGTGTGTGGTATGTGAATGATTGTAATGATATGTATGTGTGTGATAGTGATGTGTATGTGTGTGATGTATGTGATGTGTGAATGATTGTATGTGTGTGTATGTAGTGTATGTGTGTAGATTGTAATGTGTATGTATGTGTGTGTGGTGAATGATTGTATGTGTGTATGTATGTATGTATGTGAATGATTGTATGTGTGTATGTATGTATGTGTGTGAATGAGTGTGTGTGAATGATTGTATGTGTGTATATATGTGTGTGTATGTGTGTGTACAAGCTGCTGTCTTACTGTTACTCTAGAAGTTACTGGGCAGTGGCATTACCTAATGCTCTAGTGATCATTCCTATGCAATCAGTGAATTATTCACTTTTTGTCGCCTATAAATGATTCAAGCATATTCCAAGAGCAATCCCGTTTGTATTTCCCACTTACTTTAATGTATCTTACCTTTGCTTTGACTGTCAGGTCCTCATGCTTACAGATTAGCTCTTTGTTGTCTGAAAGTGATGAACCCAGACTTTGCTCCTGCAGATCTCTTATTGTTTTCTGAAACCAACAAGAAACCTGGGAAAGAGGTGAGAAGAAAGGACCAATATTTAAATGATCAGGATAGAGGATTTAAACTCAGACATAGTACTGCAACATTTCAAAACAAAGTATTTCAATCTTTTTCTACAGACACTATCTTATAAATGATGTTAATATCATCCAGGTTTTTAGTGTTCTCTTTATTTCAGCCTCTCAATGCTTAGGGGGAAAAAAAAGACAAAATAATTGGAGAAAAGCACAGGGATCGGCTGCTTAGCAGCTCACTGACTTATAAGGCATGAGGAAATGAGTCAGCACCTTCTCCAAAAGCCACAGTGCGTTCCCATGCAGTCCATACATCTTGCTTCCTTTTCAAGTATAACTTTCTTTCTATATATAAACGTGGGTCTGAATATAGTTACACAGACCCAGTTAAAGATACTGAACAGCATATGTGGAATCCTATTCTCAGGTACACAAAAAGAAAATACAAAAGCATTTCATTTGCAGTCTCTGGTGGGAATCTGTATTGAGAAATGAAATGGAACAGTTATTAAACTCCACTGACATTGTAAGAACAGGACTCAGGTACCAGGTACATGTATAGTTGACTCACAACACATGACAGACACACAGTGTCAAGACAACAGATATTGTGGAACTTGAATGCAGCAATAAATACTTTCTTACTTTAATTTTTTAATTAATTAACTTCGGAGGAATGCTGATGTTGAACCCAGGATCTTACATAGACCGAACAAACATTCTACCATTAAGTCTGTGGTGTTGCAGTTTCAGTGAGGCCAAATTTTAAGAGACATTATAACTTGATGTGAGGCTTCTGACTTAAGACTCCTGAACACAAGAACCTTGATATCCACCAAATGAATTGCAGCTAGATTTGTACTATCTGCTTCTATATAGTATTATCCCTGAATCCTATCAGAATAACTAATTTATAAGAGACTGTACTATAAACTAGATATGTAGCTAGTTGGTTTGAGAGTATCATCTTTGTTTTTCTCAGTAAGTCCACAACAAGAGCAATATAATCATACAAACGTACAGAAGAAATAAATGAATTTGGAGAGCTGAAGCAGTTTATCTAGAGACAGATGGTAACCGCAGAGGAAGGATCTACCCCTAGTGTACATAATTCCAAAATCCATGCTCTTCCGCTGTGCCCTGCTACTATGCTCATGTCACCTACAGTCTTTCAGCCTTGTCGTTTGGGGATACTGTTGCCAACCTCAAAGATGAAAACTGGCAGGCTGCACAAAACGGTAGGCATAGCCAAGAGTCATACTGTGTCTTTCTGAGGCCTTGGTTATCTTGTCTACACAGCCATGGGCTTTCTTCCAGCTCCTGTAACAGGAAGGAATACATGGAACAGGAGGCTGAGGAAAGGGTGTCAGGTCTAAAGTTCCAAACTGAAAATGTGCCTCATGCTCCGCAGATGGCAGCGGTAGAGGGTCACCCCAGTGAGATGCCTGTGCTCCAGGAGGGAGCTGATGGAGCAGCTGATCTTGAGAGCAGAAGGTCTGGACTAACCTGGCATTTCCCCAGTACAGAATAGGGAATAAGTTATGGAACAACGAGGTTTCTCCAGTTTACCAAAATGTTAGCCCTTTATCAGTGCAAACAAAATACCCACATTTATCCTCTAGCCATTTTTATGTGAAATTCACCTTCTTTATAATATTGGTAAGCTATGTGATATATTTTACATTATATAAACATGTATACAGTATTTTTATATATTTATAATTCCTTAAAGCCATTTTTTTTCTGATATCCAATTAGAACAAGATAAGTACAAAGTACATAGCAGAACCCAGGGAGGGCACTTAAAGAAGAACACTAAAATTTATTTTACTTTTATATAAAATAATTTTTTACAATAGTGCCAGTGAATGTTTACAAAAATTGTGAGCTGAGGGGTGATTTGGGGGGTTTCCTCAAAGACAACATGAGAATAACTAACTCCCGGAGATTATTTAGTTGTTGAGGACCAGAAGTGAGTGTTTTCTATTCCTAGCTAAAGCTGGGGTGGAGGTAGACATCTCAAGAATGTTTTATTGTGAGCCAGCTAATATGGACGCTGACTGAATGAAACAAAGGAGGAAGCAGGTGTGCATTAATCTCCCTAAACAGGTGAGAAGCTTGAAGCCTCAGATAATCCTGTTTAATTTGTGAGTCAAATATTTGTCAACTAACACATGTCAGAGATGATGAAACCTAGAAGGGAGGGAGAGAGATTCTGTGATTTCTTTTCTTCCTCCTCCTACTGATATGCGATCTTACCATATAGCTCCAGATGGCCTGGACCTTGGCACGTAGATTATGTGGGCTTCCACCTCATGGAGCTCTGCCTTCCTCTGCTCCCCAAGTACTGGGATTGAAGGTCTGCACTGCTGCAACAGCTTGTTTTGACTTTTAAACGCTGTCGGTGTTGACTGACTTCGTCCTGTAGATCTGGCTGACACTGTTTCACCCTTCAAAAGCTACTACTCCTAACTGAGCAATGCTTTGGAGGTAGAAAACTATGGTGATATTCAGTATCTTTCATCCTGCCTTTCAAGACATATGACTCTCTAGATCTACACACTGTTTTTTCCTGATCAGATACACTTCAGGGAGAAACACAAGTTGGTATGAATGCTTGAAGTAAGTAGATCATCATTAGCATGTTACGTCTTATCATGAGGCATTCAGACATATGAGCTGTCTCATAGATCAGGTTTACCCCTGTGCTGTGAGATGCACACAAACGGGCTCAGAGTCCTTCTCAGGCTAAAATAAGACACTCTAAATAACCACAAGAGTATCCACCACAATGCTCTGATACCCAGTCAATCATTCATTACATCCACAAGTAGTACATACAGACAGCTGCACAGCTATTCCAAGGGTTCTTTTTATAAGCCTTTAAATTGCATCAGTTGCTGTCCAAAAAGCTTGAGTGACGAGTCCAGCCAGTGAATACTTCTGCAGAATAGAAGGCATGTTGGGACGAAGAGAGAACAAAAAAAAAATCCAGAGAACTCACTGGAAATTGGTTCTGTGTATCAATCAGTAGGGTAGGGGAGACATGAAAACATTCCCTTGCCTGTCTCAGTGCCTACCATCCAGTTTGACTCAACTCATGTACTTACAATCACTCTATTGGTTAACATGGCTTCTAGGTCTTTAGAGGAGGCAGGACTGAGTCAGAGAAGATATGGGACAGATCTTTGGGTGCCTGAGATATCCATTGGATGTAGACAATTCATTGGTAAAGACAGACAGAAGTGTGTCAATAAAGATGCAAAGAAGAAAGAAAGAAAGAGAGGGAGGGAGGGAAGGGAGGGAGGAAAAGAAGGGAAGGAGGAGGGAAGAAGAGGAGGAGGGAAGGACAGAGGAAGGAGGGAAGGAGAGGAAGGAGGGAAGGACAGAGGGAAGGAGGGAAGGATTGGGATACTAATAAAAATCAAGAATTATCTCTAAGGTTTAAGAAGAGTGGCAGAAAATTTCTTCCAGGTAGGTAGACTTGCACTGCCCAGTGGAGTTAACTACCAGCAGCACACTAGCTGGGTTACGATTAGTCTAACCTGAAAAAAGCTGTAAGTATTAGCTGCATATCAGAGAATATGGGCTTTGGATATTTTAAAAAGAACAAATACCTCATTAGCAATATTGCTACTCATTATCTATTAAAATGATGTTTGGATATGTTGAGGTAAATAATACATATTATTTTTTACTTGTTATGTGGCTTTCTACTTTTTAAATACATCTTATTTTACTCTTCTAATGACCACTGGGATATTTAAAGTCATACATATCCATTGTGTTATATTTTACTTGGCTGGCTGTGTTAGTCAAGGGAACTCAGAGTATCTTTAGTTCTTAAGTGTAAATTTGAAGACTGACTCAGATTTAAGTAAGGAGAATTTAAACAGCAGAACCAGGAGAAGGGTGGAGTGAGGTATCTGTCAATAAACATTCAGGACTTCCATGTCGTCGTAAAGAAGATCTAAGGAGTCTTTTGCAGAAGTTGACTGATCTCATCAGCTAAGTATTGGAAGATGGTTTTAGATGCCTCTGCAAATGCAGCAGAAATATTAACTTCACCTTTTAAAAACTGCTTTCTTGTTGTAGAAGGGACTGAAGGAGCTGAGGGGTTTTGACAGCCCCATGCGGGGACCAACAGTGTTAACCAGCCAGACCCCCCTGGAGCTCCCAGGGACTGGACCACCAACCAAAGAGTACATATGGAGGGACCATGGCTCCAGCCGCATATGTGGCAGAGGATGGCCTTGTTGGACATCAGGGGGAGGAGAGGCCCTTGGGCCTGAAAGTATTCCATGCCCCAGTGTAAGGGAATGTCAGGGGGAAGACAGGAGTAGAGTGGGTGGGTGGGGGAGCACCCTCATAGAGGTAGGGGAAGGGGATGGGATAGGGTTTCTGAAGGGAGACCTGGAAAGGGGAAAACAAATGAAATGTAAATTTAAAAATCCAATAAAAAATTACAAAAAAAATCTCCAACAAACCCTGCTTTCTTTGAGTGGAGGAGGTTCAATTTGTTTCAGTGTGAGGAACGAGGGTGTATAAGAATTGGAGGGGTGAACCAGACTAAGAACTAAGCAGGAAGTTAAAGACTGCTGTATGTGCTAGCTTTGGACAAGGAAGGGCTTATCAGCTGAACATTCTACCTCGATCACGCCTATTGAAGAAATTAATGAGAAAGTAAGGGGAGAAGATAGTGAGCTTCTCAGAGGCATCAAGGCACTGCTCTGTGCACCTTATAATGTTACCTCAGCTATTGCCACCTTTTCCTTCAACTGAGGCAACCAATGAGGAAAGAGAGAGAAGATAGGGTGAATCCCTTGCCAAGTTCATGCAGCCAGCAAGGAGGGTTGGAGGCAGTAATGCCATGGTGGACTCCATGCTTTCTGATCCAGTATTTATCTTTCTTGCCGTTACACCCTTCCATTGAAACAAAGGATTGTGGAGACGTCCACGTCTGTGAACATTCTTAAAACAAAAACTGTAAGGTAAGGCTGTGGCCATAGGGTCCGATTTGGACATGACAGCACCATCAGGGGCTCAAAAAGAACTGTACTTAGAGAAGACAGTGGAAGCATTTGAATCAAGCCCTCAGACACCAGCCATGGCAGAGGTGACCGGCAGCACCAAACTGGGCATTCTATTTTTGCAAATGCTACACAATCTAAAACACAGAGGACATAAGCAGCAGACAATGTCCTGTGAAGGTCAAAGATGAAAAGTCTGGAAGCAGAAAAAGGTGTAAGGGCCTTGGAAGCCACAAGCAACCTGTTTCTCTTTTCTGCAAATTGTTCTAGAAACTGAGATGAGGTTTAGTTTTTACCTTTATTTAAAACTATTCTAGGGAGGCGAGCTAGAAAAAGACAAAGCCTTCTAACCATCTTAACAGAAACACATTTTAAAAATAATGATCTCTTCAAATTACTTTGGTTTTTCTCCTCCTTGTAAAGAACAGCTCCTGGCACAAACCAGCTACTGTTCAGACCAAAAAAAAAAAAAAAAAAAATTGGCAAAGAATAAAAAGGGCATCAGGTTTTTGTGGATTTTTTTTGTTTTGTTTTGTTTTTTTATCTTCCTCGGCCCAAGCACTTTTAACAGTCTTCCATCCGATTACCAGAAACACCAACATGTTTGCAATTATAGTCGGTGTCACAGTTCCAGTGTCTACTTTGATTCTTCTTTCTTTTGCTTAGAGCAGAGGAAACAGTTGTCTTTATCTTGCATTAGGCCATCTGGTCAAATGTGCTGTGTGCTTAAGGAGGGATAAGCAGACTTGAGAAACCCACCTGCCACATCAGGTGGGAACGTCAACCAGAAGAGGAGACAGAGCCAGAGTGCTGATTCTGTACCACAGGACTCAGGAGCTGGATTATTGCTGTGCAGTCGAGTCATCTGGTCTAAACTGGCTTCTCAATACACAGAGGATCGTAGCTGGATGTGCAAACAGGCTGACCTACACTTGTCACAAGGAGGGTGTTTCAGCAACCACAAGAAGCCAACCATTCAAACACTTCAAATAAGACAGTTATGAGTAATCCGTCCAGACATCTCTGTAGAAGACACTTGCTCTTTGCCCAGGTCACCTTTTTCCTTGGCTATAAATAAAACCTGTCCATGCAGCAGAATGGGACAGTCTAAATCACTTTGTCCCAGTTGTGCCTGATTATGGAATCTCAGTGAAGCCAATTTTGAAGTTGAAAACTAGATCTGTTGCAATGTCTTCTTTTAATATTGCCAAAATTTTGTACTGAGTTTCTATTTTTAGAAACATTGGAGATTGATATAATTTTTAGCCTGTTATCTGGGGGCCTAGTATCAAGTTTGAGGAGGACAACAGTCACATTCTTTTGCAGAATTTGGAAGCCTTTCTCAAATTACTGAAGTCAGCACAAAAGTATCATTATCTCCTCAAATTCTCAAATCCTAGGCATCTGGTGACAGGTGGCAGGCAGCTGGACTGCTTGTCATGAGAAAAACTGGTTACTTTATAAATACCCTCACAGATAATCTTCCTACCTAGAATTTAAATTAAAAAGCCATCTACTTAATTATTCTGTTTATATTAGCATATAATGTCCTCTCGCATCTGTACTCCAAAAATAATGATACTAAGGGCCATTTCCTTTTCCACATTGCCCTCAAGTTCTGGGTTGTTTGCTTTTGTTTTTAGGGAGGCTCCTTAACTACACCTACTTGATAACAGAAAGCTGCGTGGTCTGGTGAATAAAACAGTCTCTAGATCTGAATTTTATTTTCTTAATTACCCCTTTAGTTCATTGTGGGGAAATTCAGAGCAATGGAAAAATCTCTTTATTCAAGAAAGGGGATAGAATCCTATACAATATGAATCACAGGGTTAAAGGTACCTAAGGCAAGGTATACAACTTAGTTGCACTTTGTGCTGGATAGTTTATGTCAGCTTGACACAAGCCACATCAACCAAGATCCTGGGTCGTGGTCCTAGGCTCTACAAGAAAGCAGGCTGAGCAAGCCATAGGGAGCAAGCCAGTAAGCAGCACCCTCCATGGCCTCTGTATCAGCTCCTGCCTCGAGGTTCCTGCCCTGATTTATTTAGACGATGAACAGTGGATGTGGAAGTGGAAGCCAAATAAACCCCTTCCTCCCCAAGCTGTTTTACTCATGGTGTTCGTCGCAGCAATAGTATCTCTAAGACACACTCTTAGGAACCTGGAGATCTGGACCAATCTACCCTGTGTGGAGATAGAGAGACAGACGCTAGAACTGAGTCTACAGCTTGACTCTCTCACATCACCATCCCCACTCCTAAGCCAGACAACTTGGTGGATTTCATATACAGCTTTAATTCTAACCCTAGCTGTTAGAAGAACTTCCCCATTGAAAACATACACACCCCAATGGAACTACTACAGTAATATACTGTAAAAAAAAGTGTTATTTAAATGTTATGGCTTATTTATTTCTGGACTTTTTTCATTTAATATTTTGCAGCAGGACTGAGTCTGGGCAATTCATAAAAGTGACAAAATGAATTTAATGAACATGAGGTCAAACATAACAAGTATAATAAGTGAGCTAAAGAAATAGCTAAAAGGCAGAGTTAAAGAGGTTGTGGTAGTTTGGATGAGAACACCGCGCCCCACCATTGGCTTACAGATTTAAAGGGTTCCTTCCCAGTAGGTGAAGAATGAGAAGGTATGATCTTGTGTGTCACTGGGATGGACTTTGAGGTTTCCAAAGCCAAGGCCAGAACCAGCTCCATGCCCCCTCTAATTTCTATGAATTAGATGTGAGCTCTCAGCTACTGGTCCAGCACCATTCCTGCCTGTGGTCACGATCCCCACCATAATGGCCACGACTCTCCACCTGAAACTGTAAGCAAGCTCCAAGTAAATGCTTTCTTCCGTAAGTTTCTCTGGTTGCAATGTCTCTTCACAGAAATAGAACTGATTTTTAACTACTTTGCAGAGAAGGATGATTTTTTTAACTAGGCCAGATACCCAGCGGCTTCTGTTGTCTCGCACATAGGGTGAGGCTAACTCATCCAGCAATTTAGACAAGAGCTGGGATCTGGTTAAAGGGCAGCTTCATGCCAGCTCTTACTACAGCTCGAAAATGACATACAGTGAACACTTGAGGATTTATTGAACATTTATATATCAAGTAATGCTGTAAGCATTATGTATTTCATATATTTATATACATAATTATGGCTTTATTTTTATAAGAAGTGACTAGATAGCTACCATAATTAGCCTCATTTTACACAAAGAAAAGTAGTACACAGAGGCTAATAAGTATAAAAGCCTAGAAGGTATCCGTGCCCTCTGCCCCAGAGTCCCTGTGCTGGAGCCCTTGGCCAGCCTGAAAGCAATGATGGTCTGCATTCTAATCAGCAAACGTCTATCACTTTCAGAATTGCAAGCTTCTCCTATAAACGTTAAGATATTTTGCATTTCCTGCTAAAGAGGAATTAAAAAAGAATTCCAGACATAGCCAACATGTCAAAATTAAATTCTATGATAAGTTTTAAGCTACATATGGATTGTTAATTATGTCTGCTATTGGACCAAACTCCCAGATTCCAATACCAAAAGATAATTATAACTCTCCCTACTCCCCCTATTTTTGCCTTATAGCAGACAGTATTAGAAAAATGTATTTACACTTGATTTCACTATTTCAATATTATTTGCTTTGTGAAGGAGCTATTGGGTTCTGAATTCTAACATACTCAAAAGTTTGTTGTTTGAATCTATAGAATTCTTGTATAAGTATCTGACCCTGGTATTTGTTGTTTGTCTTTTCTTTATTCTGTTGACTTTTTAAATTTTTGATTCTGAAATAATAAAAAAAAAATCATCTTGTAACAGGAAAAAAAGAATAGAAAAATGTATTTAAAGAAGAATTTTTTTATGCTTCTTAACCCTGTCTATGCTGTCTCATATTAACTTAAGCTGGCCATTCATTCAGACTCTAAAGTAAATGAGAAGGCAGCAGCATGTACCAGAAAACACACAAATAAACACAAGTGTGTGTTCATACACAAACAAGCTTTGCAGATGCCTCATAGGCACAAGACTACATGCACCGAAGTTACCCATCTACAGAGCATCTCAGATGCCACCTTGGCAACTAATAGGGAATATAGTGTCTGATAATGGCTGTGTTCTCCTCAAATTAAGAACCATAAAACCTTTCCAGTGAATTCTGTTACTCTCCCCTCCTTGCAAAAACATACACAAATAAACATAGGTGCACTCTGAGTAGTAAAACCAGAGTGCCTGCCCCTTTCTTAATTCTCCTAGATGCCTTGGCATTGCCTTGCATAAAGAGGCCATGAATAACTTAGTTTTAGTATATTTGTTTGCCTCACTTATGCCTGATTGGAACAATTGAGAAAAATTACATTCATAAATCTTCTTGCCAAGATAATTAATTATGCACAAAATACTCCACACTGCTTCTGATTTTCATTAATGAGGCAGATTATCTGCAAACTAAGATGCTGCTATGGCTGAAAAGAAAGGGCAGGTTGCTCGTCTGTCAGCATGAAACACGTGCACATTGTCTTACATATGAAAAATGGTGATACAGGGAACGCCCAGGGAATGTGCTTTTCAGATGATCACATCCCGAATAAGACAGAAAGGGAGTTTGTTTTCATTTACTTTCCTCTGTAAGCAATGAACATCTCTAGTTGCTATCATGCTGGTCATTTAACTTCCTTCCCTAAAGAGAATTAACTGACCTTTTCAAAAGCATCAGGCCACAAGCACGCAGAGTCACAAAAGTATCAATTGTCTCAAATAATCCTTAGAGGAGATGACTCAGATGGTCAGACTCCATAGTCTTTGTTCTGATTAGTCACCTCTCTTCCCTTTTTCTTAAGTGGTTAGAATGACTGACAGCTGCCATTTATTAATGTATCTGTCCACAGTCCTTATGCTCCATAAAACAAGCACAGAATGGACAAGCCTCTCCCCTTATGAAGTATGTCTCCACTACGTTCTAGGATTATTGGGTACGCTGTACAGAAAAATCACGTTCTTCTCCTTAACTCTCTAGCAATCTCTCAATCTGGTGTCCATGCTGCCAAGTACGGCACTGTACCATCTACAGAACTGTGAACAGAACATTTTAAGCTTTTTGGACAAGACATTAATGTCTACTTAGACTGATAACAATCAAGACGGCACACTTAATTGTTTATAGAACTGAGAAACTGGAGAGGCTCTACCTCCTCACCAAGGAGACACTGTTTAAGTTATCAATATTATAGACTCATCAAATTTTGTATTCTACTTTTGACCCAAGGATAAATCTATGATGTGGCCAAATTCATAAAAAGCCATATTACAATATAGTATATTTAGTTGAGCTCCTTTGGTTTGCTTATGTTTTTCTGTCATATACATATGTGTGTGTGTATGTATGTATATGTAAATGTATATAATGTTCATAAACGTGACTAAACTTGTGCTGAAATGAAAGTCAAAAATGGCAGACCATATGTCAAATGCTTCCACCATCATCTGAGTGAATGGTGCTTCCCACACTTCCAACACATGAAAATTAGTATGTAATAAGCTAGGGGAATAAAGCCTTTTAAAAAAATCTGTAATTGAGTGCCCATAAATGAATATGGCTATTAAGATTATAAAAGCTGCTTATTTGACTTTACTTGTATGAATCCAAAATAAGTAACAAGATTGTCCTTCAGTCCAAGACCAATCTTTATCTGATCTGGGTAGTATGGGTATTATGTTGGATCTATACTCTCCCTCTAAGGTACAAAGACAGAAAGCGCTGTTCTGATACAGCAGTTACTATGTGCCCGGGACTGTCCCAAGTACTAGACATATAAAAACTGATTTGGTCATCGTAATAAGACTCCAGGTGATTACTGTTATTATATACATTTTTAGAGATAATAGAATTTCATAGAATTTAAATAATGGCTCAGTTACTTAGTTGATAAATGGTGGAGCCATAATTTAAACCCATCTAGCAGTCTGGCCCGAGGATGTGTGTACTTATAAGCATGAAGTATAGTTATTATTAATTGCTCTTGCTGCTGCACTGCAGTTAGCAAGAGAAAATGTACCATGGACAGTTTTAAGAGCACAAGTCTAAACCTTTTATTTAAGGCAATAACCATCTTACTTATCAGTGAGTTATATTTAAGCAGTGTTTATTCTTATACAATAATTATATTAGCTTTGGTTCAGGACTGTTAGGAATGGAATACAAATGAAAGATCCATCATCTTCTCCATGAATATATATTTTTACTAGGCCTATAGGACATCTAATAATGTATACTATCAGGGGGCCCCGGTGTGTTAGTCTCACTAACACTAAACCTGGGAAGGAATTCATTTAACTGAATAGAGAAAGCAAAGAAACTAGTGTGTGTTATATATTTGTGCATGCTATTGCATTTTGTTTTTAGAATGACTCTCTGATTTTGTATTATTCTCAGCTTAAAGATAAGGTCCTAGAATGAAATACTATTATATATTTACAGAAGAGGCCAGAATCCAAAACCCTGATAGAATCCATTGTAGGCAGAGAAGGGAATGCAGCAATCTTACTCATTGCTGGCAGAACACATAGCTAACTTTGGATGACAGTAAACATATTCTAAGCACACTGTCCAACACATGCTCCTTGTTATTTACTCAAATGAACTGAAATATAACTTGACACTAAAACCTACACATGGCTGTTTATTCACACTTGCCAAAACCTGGAAGCAACTAAAATGTTCTTTAGCAAGTGAATGGATGGATAAACAGTTGTATATGCAGACAATGGGATATTAGTCAGCCCTAGACAGACATCAGCTATCAAGTCATGCAAAGATAGAGAAGAAACTTAATTGCTTATTACTGGGTGAAAGGTAAGTTAGCATAAAAAGCTACATAACGTATGATTTCAGCCAGACAATCTAGGTAAAAGAGATCGTGTACACAGCTGGGGAGGGAGGGATAAACCAGCAGTGCACAGAGGACTTCAGGGGCAGTCAGGTTATTCTGCATCGAATTATAATGACAGACATCAGCCATTATACATCTGCCCACATTCACACAATATGCAACACCAAGACTGAACCTCAGTGAATATAGTACCCTAGATGATAATGATGTCTTAATGTTTGAATATCAGCGGTACTAAAGTCCTCTTCAGGTAGAGGATGCTGATAATATGGTTGCTGGGGTAGGATGTATAGAAACTCTCTACCTTCTGCCTAATTATGCTATCAACTGAAAACTTCTCTAAAAAAATGAAGGGCATCTTTCCAAATCTAACCTCCAAAAGAGGGAGGGATAGAGAGAAGGGAGGAGAAGGGAAGGGAAGGGAAGGAAAGGAAGAAAAGAGGAGAGTAGGAGAGGGAAGGGATGGATAAGAGGGAAAGGAGGGGAAAGGGAGGGGAGGTAAACCTACAATACCTGACTCTAGCTATCACCAAATATCTCAGTTTCCCAAGGTTGTCAAGATAACCTCAATTTTCCTTCAGTATATAATTGAGCTAGTATATTTTCATTTAGAATGTTCTGAATTCTGATTTTTCTTATACTGCAGGATTGAAGTGGTTGATTAGTTTAGTAGCAATGAAGTGGGAAGGCAAAGTTACCATCTCAAAATAAGAAACAAGTAAAGCCTACTATAACTATGTTTCCATTATTGGAGCAATTGTTCTTGCTTAGCAAAATGCTCTTAGACGAGGTTTTTCTTTGGAGAGGAAGGGTCTCTATGTTAATCCGAATGAGCGACAACCTTCTGTACATGAGAACATCTGTCTGTCCTGGAAACAGAGTCAGGGGTTTGAACTGTGAATATAAGAAAAAAAAAAAAGATCACTGAGAAATTCCCTTAAAAGAGAGTCACTCTGGAAACATGGTGGCAGGTCACAGTTAAGAGAGAACTCAATGCCAGAGAAGATGAATTGAGAATGGGGAGCAGGAAGGGTGATGGAAGAGCGTGAGCTGTAATGGACCTGCTTGTGACAGGGAAGAAAAAACTCAGAAACATTTACTTAATGAACAGTTTTCAGTGGATGCTTATCTTGGTAAATCACCATCATCAGTGAAAGATGACTGCACTAACTAACACATGTGTGAAGGTGGGATGGGGGATAAAGATGGGATCAGGAACAGAGGAGCAGGCAGTACAGCATCAGAAACAGGCAGGAGCCAGCAAGAGAGATGCCGGAAGAGGTAGCTTACAGAGAGAATGAGCCCATAAGAGAAGGTAACAGAACACAAGTAGAATATATGGCTGGAGGGGTCTATACTGGGTCTCCAACCTATGGCAGCTTCTGCAAGAGGCTTATCTGATTAATGGAGCAATGCCAACTCTCATATCCCATGGGATTTTTAAATAGAACCTGCCGTTGTTCACTTATTTTGTGACTTTCTCATCATGCGGTCTAGTAGTTCTCAAGTGACACTGATTTTGCATGTGGGGATACACTTTACAAATCCTGGTGACATTTTAGATGTCCTGAGAGTATTCTACTCAAACTAGTGGGTAGACCTAAGAGATTCTACTTCCTAGTGTTCACCAGACACTCTCCTTCAGAGTGAGAGTCACCTACCACCCAATATCAAAGACTGAGAAATACGACGGAAGAAAATCCATTAAGAAAATGACACTGAGTTTTGTTTTGTGTACCTGCAACACTTGTAATAGGAAACAGCACATAGTAGGTGCTGTATAAGTAAAATCTAAATGTTAGACATTAATTTTTTTTTTGCCTGAAATAAGAACCAACTTCTTGTCACACATATCCTTCTAACTGTATGTCTGTCTTCTAGTTTGTACATAAAAATAGGAAACATAGAAAGGTTCCTCTCCTATGCATCCTGACCAGGAGACCAGCCTTCAGATGATTTCCTGCCACTGAATCTATACACCTGTGAGCATGGGATTGAAGCAAACAGAAATGTTGCAGTAAATATACCAACAGTATGCCTTGTAATATGATTACAGTATGCCTCCAGTCTGAATAATGAGCTCCACTGAGTCTGCAAACCCACAGAGTCCTAAACTCCTATAACCACAAACATCCAGACACCTGGCAAATGTTCCACCTTTTTCCACTGTGGAAGAATGTGACCAGTCTTACAGGAAAGCCATCTCTCTTTTACACTTACAGATTGTTTTAAATGGCATCAGCAGCAATCTAGCACAGTTCTGCCCATCTTTCTGACTCCCAGGAAACCATAATTCACATTTCTGAATTTCAAAAACATAAAAAGCCTCAAAGTAATGATCTTGAGGGGAGATTGCAAATTCAATAATAGAACACTTATTTTCAAATGTTCACCTATGTATTCCTCCATTTGCAGTGTTAATATGACAAGGAAACAGAGATGGGAATCTTCATTTTCATATGCATATTTACTCAGGAAAGCTACAAGGTAGTTAAGCGAAAATCCCCTTATGCTAGTCATTAACATATTCAACCACGACAATTGTGATATCATTTCAGAACATCACAAGGCCATATAATAACCAACTGGCCCATACCAAGACTCCATCCGAGGTTCATTTATGTTACCTGGTTTTCTTGTTGGTCCCACAGACACAACTGCAGAACCTGAGACAATTCCTGCCGCTGTTGCTGCAAGTACTTGTCCAGCTGCCTTCTCCTGTCTTGCAGAAGTTAAAGGGAGGCTGTCGATCTTCAGACAGCTGCTCTGAGCTCCCTGGATCAGCTCAGAATTCACAGTAGATCCTTCACACTTGAATTTTTCTATGAAGTCAGTCAGTTGTTGACTTTTGTTTAAAAGGACTAGAGATCTTTCTAAGAGTTCTAGAAGAAAATTAGAAAGAAAAAATAATATAGTAATGAACATCTATGCAGATGTTTTTGTGTTCTTCATCATATGTATATAACGTATCAATGATAAGCTATATTGAAAAGAATTTAAATGTATAAACATTTTAAATGCCTTGCAATTTCTGGTTTTTTTTTAATCCCATGTGATCAAACATGTGTCTGTCAAATAGATTACAGTTAACAACCTCTATTGTGATTGTATTGTATACTATAGTATGGGAGTTTTTAAATTCTAAGAACTGAAGAAACATCTGGGGAGAGAGCATTGATGGGTGGGAAGGACTGAGAGCAGTGCTTTGAAGATCTACACATCAGCATCAATTGGAAAAACAGCCTAGAGTATGTCCACTTTTTATAAGCCAGAAGCAGGAATTCTCTGACACATGACTTCCCTTATCTCACCACTGATGATTTTTCTATTTTACACTACCATCCCACTTTCTACATATCTGCTTCTCTTCATCCCTTGATGCAAAGTGTCACCTGCTACCTGCACTCTTTTGACTGCATCCTTTCTCTAACCCACTCGCCCATTCTTCACACTTACCCAAAGAGATCTTTCTAAGCATGCTTTGTTGTAAGTGGTATTTCGCCCAATGCTTCCTGAAGGGAGGAGAAAGGCTCCTGAGACTCAGGAAACTAAAATACTTATGAGGTACAGGAACTTCACTAAACTTACAAGACCCAAGAGCTCTAAAGTTATAAGATCCACAACATTCCTTGGGGGGGGGAGATGCGTATGCGAGCTGTAAATATTTATTAGGCAAGAGTCTTTTCAATAAATCTGTTTGCAAATTCAGCAGAAAGTTGCAGCAACGTAGCTTCTACAAGTCTTCACCCTGGTGAGGTGGCTTCCCTAAAGATGCTTCTGGTTCTGCTCCCATAAGTTAACCCAATAAGCTTATCATTTCACCAAGCTAAATGTATGAATGTTTTCTTTAGTCTATCATTAGTGCCCTGTCTAAGATAAACAGGCATTTGTTTCAGGAGACATATATAGATGTATATAGTTCTCTCTCTCCCCTTCCTTCCCATCTTCTTCATTTTGCCTTAAAATAGAGAGCTAGAACCCTTAAAGTAGTTTAATCCCATCTGGCACAACCTAATTTCTAGCTTCCTTTTCCGAAAGGCTCCTCTTGCCTCTGTAAATTCTTCACACATTTATACTTCCCCTGCCTCTATATTCTCCCCTATTTCCTCTGACAAAAATGCCATTTATCTCAACTCCCTTCCTCTCCACTATTCTATGCATATTCAGGCCTGCCAGTTGTCAATTTCTCAAAGGATAAACTGAACCCAATACTCCTCTTAACCATTTCTATAGAACAACACTGCTTTCCTTTATAGCTCTTGTCTTGGTGGTAAGATTACATATGGCTATTCAGCTAATAACTGCCTTTGCCACTGACTCTCATACCATATGATGATGGGACCCTGGGTTCCTCACCAAGAATTGTTTCAGAAACATTCTTCTATGTCATTGAATTCAAAACAGAAGATGGGAAAGTAATCAAGAAACTGTTTTCTGGAAAAAGACTAACAAGACTATGTTAGCTCCAAAGGAGAGAAGATGGATGAGGCTATGTTAGTCTTCAGCTATCTAAAGCGTTGTACTCTGATGGAACATTCTGAAACATTCCAAAAGGCAGAAACCTTATCCAGTAATCCTGTTCTCACCTAAGCAATGGGATAAAATGGTTACACAGGAGAAGCTAAATGAAGTAAAGGGACAGTTGGAGGTAAGTTTCATCATAGTTTCTGGCTATATTTTGTCATCAGGACATACACTTTCATACAACTCAATTGCTCAACAACTCAGAAATTCATTAGAACTGCTAACTCACACTTTATTCCCGTAAATTTAATGATGATAATAGATACAAAGCCCTTGCCTAGCAATCAGAAATTTTATGCATTAATGTGCACTTCAAATTATATCATCTTAATCACGTCCCACTGAATGGGTTGATTAGTCTAAATCCCATCTTATAAAAACAAAGCTCTTGAAGCCACCATTGGGCATTATTCATTAGGATCCAGTTCTTTTGATCACTGCCCCCTACAATCTTTAAAGTATCACACACAGAGTTTAAAGAATATCCAAAAATTCATGCCACCAAAGCAAAGTATGTTTCCTGTGTTCAGCTAGCATTTCATCCATCTTGTGAACCAAGATGAGGCTGAGTAGACTCTCAAAGATTACACTGAAAAGGAAGACATGGTTCCATTGTCAGCTGGATACCAGGACAACATAGCCTCAGGCTTCCAAATACAAACTGGGTGCATCTGTGTCAGCTGGCTCCTTGTGCCACAGACCCTGTTAAAGCTGAAGATGGCAGCAAATGCACAAAATGGAATATTAATCAGTCTCCTCTTCCTCACCAAATGTTTATAGGAAAGTCCCCACTTCCATGGGGTAAAGTTACTTTGCTTCCATGAGTAAAGTTGTGTGATAAACACATTGGCTGGGTGAGATTGAATTGAGGCCATAGAACCCATCTTGGTCACTGGATCTGAGTCTCTTCCAGCCTCCTACCAGGAATGTTAAGTGATTCAGCTCAGCCTCAGGGGACCCAGTAAGATAACTGCTGCTGTGTCAAAACAGCCAGCTGATGCTTTAGTGCTGAGTCTACTGTTACTGTTTATATCTCACAGTGACAGGTGTGACAGAGAAATCACCAGAAAAACACATCTATGCATTTGGTAGGCTGCCATAAAAATTTACACTGGAAAGACAGTTATTAATCACTTTACTTTGAGAAATTTGTAGCAAGCAATTAATAATGAGGAACTATTATTCCCTAGAGAGTTGGAGAGCAATATACAGTGTATGTGTGTGTGTGCTTAAAATTTCACTTTATTGCTTTGTTTCTTTTCCGTTATGGAAACTTTTTGGGGATCCAAACTTTTGGGGATCAAATCAAGTTAAAAGTGACAAAGATTGACTACATGGAGTCTTTGTAAAAGTCAAAATAAAATGAAATAAACACTAACAATATAAAAATTCATGATAAATCTATGAAGGCATTTTACTCAGGCCCAGTAACAGATTATAAAATACATTTCAAAAAAGGAAAAGGAATATTCCCCCAACCACTTATCTACATTATTTTTATAGATGATACCTCCTCTACATCAGTCTTGGCCATCCCCAGATTCTTGTGGTGAAGACCTGGCATATAAACCCATGCTTTGAAACTCAATCATTACTATTAGGTACTCTGAGAGAGTTGAAAATACGCTGCCTCGTGTTTTATTGGACTTTCATCTACATTCTTTTTCAATGAAATAATGAAAGAGGATTTTCCTTAGGTTGAGGTTTAAAGGCTGGTCTTCATTTTCTACCCTTAGATGGAACATTTACTGAATTTGACCAGTGAGTATAGCTTAAAGATCCATGGTACTGTGCACCTGGAGAGATCCTGGGGATGGAGGGCTATAGCAGCCTCTGTCCTCATGGATGAAGCTCTAGAACACCCAGAGGCGAACTTTCCACAGGCTCTTTCTACCTCCCCTGGGGTCACCTATAAGTAGTGCTTTTTTTCAGAAGATGGCCAAAAGCAAATCTGTCTTTTCTTTCTTGAAACAAACTGAAGTATAACAGTAGAAAAACTCCAAATACTGCCTTTCATGAGAATCCTATATTAACATTTTTTGAAATCTGCAAAAGCTAAGATGAAGGGGGAACCCTATTTCTTGCCTTTGGCATGTCGGTCATGAAGCAGAAGAAGTGACTGTAAGGCTTCGGCACTCTCAAACTCATGAGGGTTCTGCAGAAAATCTTCAGCTTGGTCTATTTTTATAGCAAACTACGAAAAAACACAGGGAAGACATGAAAATTATTTTAAAAAATCAACAGAATACTTTATTATACTTATGGATTTTCTCAAACACTAATGATCTAACTGACTTAGTATTGTGCAAGTATTTACATGTACTAAATTTACAAGATGCCATGGTTTGTCCTCCAATTTTTTCTTTGTAACCAGAAACACATTATTTATGCTAAAATAAACCATCTTCGAATATCTAGTAAGTTTTCAGCCAAAATTATCTTATGTAGATATTATATAGGGAAGAGCTTATATAGAAAAGATCAGGTAGAGAAGATTATATCTTACCTATAGCCATAAATTCAGTAACTATCAATATTTTAAAATAGTTCTCAAAGAATAGCCAGAAAACTTGCTGACAAAAATCAACAAAAAGTTGACCAACAAATAATCTATAAAATCCAAGTAAATTAACTTAGGGATCTCAGAGAAAATCTACTTAAGTATAGTGATTTCCCCCCCTCTGTGTGTTTAAGCTTAGACATAAACTATAAATGTTTCTGAAAAACAGTCTAATGTTCGTGAAGAAAACACACATGGACACACATGGACACACATGGACACACATGGACACACATGGACACACATGGACACACATGGACACACATGGAAAGGGAGAAGAGATGGAGGTCTAAAACAAATTAATTTTAAACAAAACTAAATATAAAAATTTATAATATACTTTAAACTAAAGTAAATTAGTTTATTTTATAAAAAGGAATGCAACCGGGGATGAGAGAGAAGAGGTGGGCTTTAACTTTTGAATCTGGCAACATTATTCGAAGTTGTGTCAATAGTATTTGTGCCTTATTTGTATAAATAAAAATGAGATTGTCTAAATCACAAATAAAAACTGGAGCAGTTCTCCACTTCAAGGAGAGTGTAACACAAATGGTGACCAATATGACCAATTTCATTTTTAAAATACTTTCTTAGGTAAATTTGAGATGGAGAGTAACTCGGAAAGATAATCTTAAACATGGATTTTAGGTGGGGCAAAGTATAGTTACATATTCTATTACAATGTCCCCATGGTGGAACATATATTTACATACAGGTAGTATGTTTTTATGCCAAGGTTCAGTAGAGATTATAATTCATAAAGAGCATGGTAAAATGTCCATCTTTGGATTTGGTTTAGAACAAAACAATAGAGGCAAAGTATCCATGAGAAAGGCAAAGAGGCCTCCTACTTTACTAGGACTTAATGTTTTGCTTTCCTTAAAGTATCATCTTTGAATTTGTGATACTTGATATTTTATGAAACAAGTTGACTAAGAAGATGTATCATATTTTGATTATTCCAACAGCTGCAGAAAATGTAGTTCTAAGTGGTATGGAATGACGAGAGGGCCTGGTGGGCATGCCCTTTGAAAAGCACCGAAGGCCTCTGCCGTCTTGAACGTCAAACTAATACACACTGGCCACTGTCATTCAGGTGCATTGTTCCCAGACACAGCAGTGTTTGAGACGACCCCTGTCTGACAGTTAAGCTTGTAAGTCAGACACTATCCTATAATAGCCACCACAGCCCATTGTAATTTCTCTTACAATTCTATGGAACTCTGGTGTGGTTATACTTACAGGGAATCACCCACACACGAGCTCTGCATCTCTCAGTCATTCAGTTTCTATAACTAAGTTTTAAAGATATTATTCCAAAAGAATCTTCCAAAGAGGAGCCTCTGTAGGTTATTTGTTGTTTTCCAGTAGAACATTACAGAAAGCTTATGGACATAGTATAGTTTATATCTCTATTTCAGATTCTTTATTCAAAATCGTTAAAACTGAAACAAAAACAATGGTCTAAAAATTCGTTGATCTATCTTGTGGATTTTTTCCCCCAGTTCTCTCTCTCTCTCTTCTGAATGAGCTTGTCCAGAATAGGAATGGCAATGGGAACTTAAACAAGAGTTAAAATTAATTTCATCATCTTTTTTTGATCATTGGTGAAAACTGCTTTGTAATAGAGAAGCTGCCCGCAGATTATGTAGGACTCTGTCCTCCACTTAGATGAGTGGTTCACAGAATGGGAAGCTGGATAATACAGACATATTTAGTTATTTCCCTAAACCCAATAAAAGCTCACTTGAGTGATCAGATAACAGTGCCCAGCTGATCTGGTTCGATTTAGTGGTTCCTTCTAGTCCATACAATATCTGGAAGTTATTTCCACATCACAGAGAAAATTAGCTATCATTAACGCTAAACCACACCGAGAAACAAATATTGAACCTGATGTTAGGAAAGGATAATTTGCTGTTCTCAAGAGTGCTGAGTTTCAAAGACGGTGACATTTATTCCCCTCCCACTAAAATTACGGCTAGAGCTGTAATTTGGCTTCTGTGAGAATATTTCAGCTGGCTTATTTCTTCTTTCAAGAAAGGAGATCATATATTAAATTTTCCCCAAAGATGGTCTATAAAACGAGCAGAGCTTTGGCATGGAGCTGTGGTGTGTGAATCCTGAAAGCTACCGTAAGGGTTTTGTTCTTCTTCTACATCAGTTCATGGAGCATGAGATTGTCCACCTCAAGTCTGATGTTCTGTGACTAATCTCCTTACCTTTGTAATTCCGGATTTAACTCCTAAATTGCCCTTCTAAGAACATCTTGATTTTCAAAGTTAGTGTTTTATCGTAACGAGGTGGCAGCCACACATCAACAAGGGCTTGCTGTCACTGACAGAGGAGTTAAAAATGTGAAATTTCCAATAATTGCCTTGCACAAAATATATACCTTCTGGAAAAAATGGGGGTCTCACATTTTAAACTGATAACCTCCACAAAGAAAAAAATGTAAAACACACACACACACAGACATGAAAAATTACAGAAGGGTTCAATGGCCATTCATCTATGTTGGAACACAGTCCAGGAATAAAGTTGTGTGTAGAAAATTCTGAGTGCTTGTGAGAAAACAAGACAAGAATCTTGGGACCTTGGTTTCTTCAAAACACAGAACTGTTCTTGGACTGTGTTTTCCTCTTCCTACCAGGTGTAGCAGATAGGAGTGAATTTACTTCAGCTGTTATTATTTGTGTGCCCCTAAAAAACATGTCTTTGCAGTGTGCGGCTGATGTGGGAAATTTTCCCCGCAAGCTGGGAGGAGCTAAGGTGGGAGTTGTAAGGAGAGGAAGAGGAGGAGGAAGAGGAGGAAGAAGAAGGAGGAAGACAAGGAGAGAGAGCAGAGATGTAGGAGGATGGAGAATCACACATGGGTCCAGAACAGTCCTGGGTAACGATTTATATCTTAAGGTTAGATATTGAGAAACAACTCTAATTGTGTGGGCAAATTGTTAATTGAGCATTTCTAAATATATAAAGCCTTTGATTAATATTTAAGCATTAGAGTCTCATTTTCCTACCAGGCCTGCATGGATGGTGGGATGGTCTGGGCAAAGCCCAGCCTTGCGGAAACAGCGTGAAAGATTGGCAGAGCCATTTCTCACTCTGGCATCTCATGGGTGGCAGGGCCAGTGTCTCTGGTCACCTGAGCTGACGGCCTGAACTGAGCAGCAGGGGTAAGCCACTTTCACTCGTGGCCACAGGCCCAGGCTAGTCAGGAACAAGGCGGCTGATTAAGAAAAGCCAGATTGAATGCCGACGATTTAAATATCTCTCACTACATGTAGATTGTTCTTGTGATTGGAAAATTTGCTCAAGTGATGCTTTTTAACCTTCTGTATACAACTTGTCAGATGCTCTGAGTGAAGTTGGCTATTGCGTAAGATTTAGTCTGCCTCATTTTTAGGCCTCATTCGGGGACTTTTTCTTTCTTTCCTTGTATTTTAATGGGCTTAAACTATAGAACAGCACCTATATTCCTCGGGAAAATAAGATGCTATATGTACAAGTCAAACATTCTATGGAATATTGTGTATTTTTTTATCCTCTGACTTTTAGCCAATAAAATTCTCCAATAATTGTATAATAAGAGCAATTAGAGTCTAGACTATATTACTATCTTCTAGATCAAAGTGACATGTGTAAGAGTTCTGCATTTACTTGAAATCTGTATGACTGATGATCTATATTTAAAGTATTAATTTTATTTATACAATATATTATATATTATATAATATATATAATACATATATGTTTGTATGTTATACAATATATATACAATATGAAATGTATTGTATCTATCTCCTTTATCCTGCCATTTTGAATATGTGTGTAACATTTTTTTTAGGATGTTAAACATTTTTGAGCATGCAAGTTATCTGCAATGTTACGAAGAAGCAAATGCTTTCGGAAGCACGTACCTCCAAAGCACTTTGAAAAAACTCAGATGTCAGCCCAAGGAGCTCCCTTCTTCTTTCAAGCATGGAGATCAGGGTTGCCCATGCTTCAGCCAGAGTCTGGGCCATGGCATCATACACCTGACTTTGAGCCTTGTTTGCTTCGGCTGTCCTGTCTGCTTCCTGTAAGAGTTCCCACACACGATCTTCCAAGGCCTAGTCCATGAAAACAGAATATGTAAGTCAGTTGTCATCCATTGTGAAAATAAAGGACCACATTTTAAGCATAGATACCTGAAACTGTGTGTGATCCAGGAAGATCTAGTAGATAATTAATAATTTATAAATACAAATCATATTTGATAAGAAGTTTCATTATTCCCTCCTGTTTCCAAATGAAGGTTTCTGTTCTTTATACCTACAAACTCTATACATTTTATTTTTTCCTGATCTTTAAATTCTTCTGCAAATCTCCACCAGAACTTGATTTAACAACTTCCTCAAACTCAAAATATCTGAATCTCCTCATACCATCTTTACCAAGTCTACCACTAACTAGGCAGCCCAGAACAGCCACTCGTAAGAGATAACCTTCATTTCCCTCCTCCTCTTCCCCAACTCCCTTCCATTCCAAGACCCAGTCAGTCACATAGCCTGCTTCCTTCAAAGCCTGTCCTTCCCTGCTTCCACCTCATACCTCAGTTTCCCCCTTGTTTGCCCTCAAGCTCCTGCTGCAGGTAAAATTCAGTTGTAGCACAACAAATCACACCTTGGGACATGATTTTACTTCTACTCTGGCATTCTCTTCCCTACAGATAACCATCCATAACTCAGCCCAGACTTCTCTCCCCTGTAGTCACACATCTCTCCTTATTCCACACACGGCTCTCTTGTCCAAACAGTTCTTCCCCATGGGTCAAGACACTGGAGTTGTAGATCTTCCTGGATTTTCAATGTCTCTCCCGAATAAATTTAAGGCTTTAACTTTTAAAACAACTTTCAGGTATATACCAATTATAACTGTTTCTTCTGGTTATAAAAGTAACATATAGATACTCTTCATCTTACAACGGTGTTATACTAGTGCCCAGAATCTAAGAGAATACTACTACATATCATCAGTACTAAGCAGACAGTGCGTTAAAATAAAACATAAAGACATAAAGGTGGGAGATGGAGGAGTGGGAGGAGATATGACCAAAATACATTGAAATTGTATATGACATTACCAAGATTAATGTTAAAGGAAAATTTTTAAGATTTATTTCTATGTTTTTAAAAATTGCAAAATTGAAAATCAGAGTCAACAAATAAAGTTCTATTGGATCGCAGCCTTGATCATTTCTGAATTTATGGCTGTTTTCATGTCACAAAAGTAAAGTTTAAAGAATTACAATTCAAAGGATAAGCCTAAATTACAATTCAAAGCCTAAAATAGTCACCATTTAACTCTTAAACAGAACAAAACATATAATATTACTCTATAACCTTTAACTGAAAAGAAATAGTAGGAAAATATTCTTGTAGTACCAAATACAACATCACGTGCAACGCTATGATTTATTACTATTTTCATATTGTTAAACTCCAAATATGGTTTCCATCTTTACTGTAAAGTGTTGGGTTGAGTCAATCCTAATAATCTTCTCTCCATCTAGCTCCTTGCTTCTCATCTATAAATCTGTGGACTGCTCTTATTTTCACAAACTAAATTCTTAATAGTGGGTAGATTTGGTGGGCCATCAACATTTCAAGGCTCCTGACATAGGCATCAAACTGTTCTCCATAAGATTCACACCAACTAATGACAATGTATTTCAATTTGCTCTTTACTCGCCTGCAGTGTCTACCAACTAACAGAACGGGGACTTTTTGTTTTATGCAATTCCTAGTACGTGCCACAGTATGAGAGTCACATGCGAAGGTCAGGCTGAGCTGTGGGACTCTCCATGTAGCCTATCTCCATACTGTAGAGCAATCCAGTTTTTCAATCTGGAGAACTCTGGAAACTCAGACAGAGGTTGTGGACCCTCAGTACAAGAAACCACTTTTTAGAAAGTCAAACTTTGCTGCCCCATTGTTCCATTGTAAAACTGACGCACAAATCCAAGTAGAAGCAGTGAATCCATAATAGCCTCCTGTACCTTATGATAAGCATCAGAAAGGTGAAATTATCGTATGTATCTGTGGGTCTTCTGAGATTGCATTTGTGATTCTCAGGGATCTAGGAAGCACAGTTTGAGACCAATTCAGTAGAAGAATTATCACAAGAGAAGGAGTGGAGTGAGGTGCTGACAACAGGCATTATATTAGGTGTTAAGGATCTTCCCCAAGAAACCCTTCAGCCCTCCAGGCTGTGGTCACTGATGGAAAGTAAGAGGAGGTAGCTTCATAGAGTTGAATTGATTGGCTAAAGTCAGAAAGCCTCTTGGGAAATGGGAGAGACTACAGGGAAAATACAAGAGCTAGGAAGATACAGGACAGTTTAGAATTTGACGCAAGAAAGCTGAGAAAGATGGAGTAAAGGATGGAGCGAAGCTTCCGGGAAGCACCACAGACACATTGCAAAGGTGCATCTCACAACCATAGGGTAATGATATATGTCCTGACGAATCACAACAGATAGGAAGTCTATTGCTATGTTAGTAAAGGGTGAGATCATTTGATTGGTGTGTTCCTTCACTTTGAAAAATAGCATAAAGATCTTTTCCTCAGCACGTAATACTACATGAAATTGCCCTGATTATCTCTACCTTCTATTTTAAAAACCCATTTATGAATTTGTTTTTTTCTCATGATGTGCAGAAAAATATTTCACATGAAATTTTTGAGGTAATCCTATTTCTCACATACAAAGATAGTCTTTTTTGAATAACCACAACAAAAACACACACACTTAGTTATCTCTCCAGTGATGGAGAACATTTTTCCTTTGGTCACAGTGAATTACTGTAAGCAATAATATGTCAAGCTTCCTTTTGATTTATGGCAGGCCCTGTACATAACACAATGACTCAGAGTTAGACTTAGGGCTAGGAGTGTAGCTAAGTAGCAGAACTTACACGAGACCTTAAATTGGACTCTCAGTGCTACAAACCAGCACCAAGGCCTACAGGCTGACTCTACCACTTAGTAATCCCTGTACATTTTATAAACCAGTTTTTCTCATCATGTCTCAACCTCAGACAATATTGATCTTCTAAAGTTATGAAGATTAAATGAGTGATCTATGTGAGTCCCTATGGTAGCACCTGACAGATATTAACAGTCAGTAGATATTAGATGGTATTTTAATTTCCTTTATGTTCATGTATACTTCTCATTAATAGTAATTATTATTCACTTATAAAACCACTGAATAGAGGATTTACTGTGATCTGGTAAGGATAAATGAAGTACTACTCTACCCATGATAGAAAACAAAAGCCTACTTAGGATCTGAAGGGCTGATCATACCCATAAGTGATTTCAGAAATGATAACACTTGAAAATATAAGACAATTTAATTTGAGTCTAAACATCAATGATCCACTTTTTTAAAATGTGTACCAAAATATATTTTTGAAAAACTTTTTTTCAAAAATATGATTTAATCATCTATTTTGTTCTCTAATTTTTCACTAATTTTCTACAATAAGATGATTATTTTATGTATAAATACAAATGTATTCTCTATGGTGATATGATTATTTCATGTATGAAAATAATTCTATAACATATTTTCATATGGGCAGTAAAATACTTATATAAAATTGAAATGTACAAATGTGGCCATTTACAAGGAGTTGTGCAAAGTTTAAATCATCATATTTGGATTTCATGGTAAATCCAACAGCAGCATCAAACTTGGACAGTAAGTTTGGATATCTGTGTATGAGAATAAAGTACTGTGTCTGGAACATGCAGTTCACTGGGACTGAAGACTGTAGCAAGGCCCAGGATGACATGCACAAGTTCCTTTTATCCATGTCTAGGGCCTCCCTTATCAATGAAGGTGAACAGGAGAAAGCAGATACATGTTGTAATTATTGCTGACACAAAATTCTTGTTCAATTTTTGCAGTTATCTTTTGCTGGGTCTTCTAAATGCCAGCAATTTCCCTAATAAGTCTGTTTAAAGATAGGCATGGCCCTCCAGTTGAGGGATGGGGCCACCTACCCATCTCAAAAATTTTAACCCAGAATTGTTCCTATCTAAAGGAAATGCAGAGACAAAAAATGGAGCAGAGACTGCCTCACCTGGGATCCATCCCACCTGCAGACACCAAACCCAGACACTATTGCTGATACCAAGAAGTGCTTGCTGACAGGAGCCTGGTTTGGCTGTCCCCTGAGAGGCTCTGCCAGCACCTCACCAATACAGATGCAGATACTCAGCCAACCACCAGACTGACCCCAGGGGCCCCAATGGAAAAGTTAGGGGAGGACTGAAAGAGCTGAAGGAGATTGCAACCCCATAAGAAGAACAACAATATCAACTAACCAGACCTCCCAGAGCTCCCAGGGACTAAACCACCAACCAAAGAGTACACATGGAGGGACCCGTGGCTCCAGCTACAAATGGGAGGGGAGGCCTTGGTCCTGTGGAGGCTCGATGCCCCAGTGTAGGGTGATGCTAGGACAATGAGGCAGGAAGGGGGGGTTGAAGGGAAACAGGGGAGTGAGAAAACATTTGAAATGTAAATAAATAAAATAACCAAAAAAAAAAAAAAAGTCTGTTTAAAATCCCACCATACAGTGCATGTAAATGAACACGCTGACAAGCTAGCCCTTTGCTCACAGGCGAATCTCTGGGTTTGAATTAATAGGTGCTCCAGCTTCCAGTCACTCTGACTCTGGGTCTTCTGCCAAGGATATTTGTTATCAATCAGGACATGTCAGGGTCAGAATGAGAATGCCATCAGAATTTTCTATTTTGGGGGACGTATCTGGATAATGATTTTTTTTTAAGTTGCTTGCAACCACATCTTATATTTTCTGTCAAGCAATTCAAAACACCTCCTAAGTAAAGAAAATGATCTAAAAACACAGACACACTTAAAACCCTTTTTGACTTGAGAGTTTTCAAATTCTCAAACTAATTTGGAATCTTAGAAATGTTCTATTCAAATATAGTTGGAAATGTCTGTAGTCTTCTCTCCCACACATGATTAACCAATGGTGATTATTCTACATTATTCTTTTTTTAAAAGTAAATGGGTTTAATCTATTCCCATAAGCGCTTATTCACAGGTGTTCTTGTGAACATAATTTGAACAATCATTTCAGTGAATATAAGGATAGAAAAATCTCAATGCAGCAAATTAATATTATTAAATGACCCCAAAATGTGATGAATATATACAATTCAGTAATAA
The DNA here is from genome assembly GCA_021653895.1 of Mastomys natalensis. NCBI lineage: Eukaryota > Metazoa > Chordata > Mammalia > Rodentia > Muridae > Mastomys > Mastomys natalensis. The sequence continues at coordinate 122,878 of JAJTUV010001611.1, read as the reverse complement.
AAGGCAGAAAAGATTAAACCCAAACTAGGATATGTCTAGAGGTCTGACTTATATCTATCTATGTAAAAATAACAATAAAGTAATAGGGCAATGAAAATACATATTGCACGGTAAAGAGCCTCTGTCACCTTAAGTAACAAGTAATAGTTCAAGAAATGAGGGGTCCGTGCTTCACCACCCCACCCTGCTTCAAGTCAGTGTATTTTCCCTAACATGGCAAAAGCTAGCTCTCTGGACTACTTTGTACATTTCTACCTTCCAGAGAATAAGGAAAAGCTTTATTATTCTGTCTATAACCTCAATGAACTCTGTTTCCACCAGTGCCGAGGGAGAAGCCACACTGGATATCTCTCCAGTATCAGCTTGTCCAGACAGCCATTCCTGAAGCCTCCCTCTTAGGCTGTGAGCTGGAGGGTCCTGGACCTGAAATAATGCCCATACCTCCTCTCCTCCCCATCCTCTAACAATATCCTGCCTGGAATTTTCCACAAAGCTCCTTGAACATGGGCCAACTTGCTCAATGGAGATAATATTGCTTAATACATTATGGTTAGGAATTTGTTGTTCGAATCTTCTATTGATAGAGGGAGGGAAGTGAAGAAAATAAGCTAAATTAACAATATTCGAGACTTCTATTCAACAGTATTTCATTACTGAATAAAACATTGATAGATGGGAAACAAAGTTTTATTCTAAAGTATCCAAAGAGTGTTTCAGTATATCACTCTACAAGACACTGTCTGGAGGGGTGTCAGCATCCACCCACAATGTGGACTAGGTGGCTTCTACTATGTCTAATTCTATGGCTCATAGCCACAGATCCATTAACTTAAAGTACGTGCTGGCTGGATACATTTGCACAGTACAAGGACTAGCAGAATCTACCTTTAAATGTGAAACATTTCCCACAAGGGTTTAAAGTTAGATCTTATATTAGTGAGAAGCCTATAATATCCATAATTTTACTAAAAGACCAGAAAACAATCATTGTTCACACTATTGAAGAAATTCATTTTTCTTCATTCTTGAGGCCTATTCAGACAATAATTTACTTTGCCTTTGATTTTTCTTCCTTCCTTAGACATACAAACATGACTGAGAAATTAAACTTTTATAGAAAATGTGCTCTATTTATCTTCTCCTCCCCCTCCTTCCTCATTCCCTCCTCTTCCTCATTCTCCTTTTTCCCTGCCTCCCCATCACATGTTTCGACAAACGTTATTCCTTTTCTTCCCTGTCAACAGAATGGAACCCTCTTGTATGTGAGGAACACAAGAGAGATGATGAAAGCCACCCCTCACCTTCACCCATTGACAGAAGGAACCAACAGCATTGGCCTAGCTTATACAACCTGCTGACTGAGCTACATAGACATCGACTGGCTCTTGAATTAAAGCATAAGTGATTCAGAAAAATAATAATAAAATGGAAAATAATAATTTAAAAATCCATGGAAAATCCAATTCCACAGAGCCTTTCCTGCCAAGGTTATTGCCATGGTCGGTTCATATGCCACTAAATTGGTATGGTGTAAGCCTGGAGCAGGTTGGTGACCATCCTACTAGCCATGAGTAGAGCTTATCCAGAAATCAGAGACCCAGAACCTTGACAACAGCACACATCCACGGTGTCTATGTAATACTTGTAATTTAAGATATTTGAGGATCAAAACAAAGCAAAAGCAAGCAAGCAAAAAACAACAACAAAAAACAACCCTGATTTTTTAAGAGTCTAATAAGAATCTTGCTTTGACACCTCTAATGAGATATGAACGAAGGGCATGAAATTGTTCCATCTCTTCTTCTGCCAACTCCAAAACGGAAATATTTTAAATCATTTCTTTCCAAACATATTTGAGGCAAATATCATGAAATAAATGTCAGGTTGAGCCTCAAATGATTGTACTTATCTCCGTTGCTTAATGCAGGTCTGGTTAACTGCAATTGCTATCTGTGCCTGCTGTCATTTAGAATATCTGTCATAACCACACAGCAGTGATAAATGACAAAGAGAAATACCAGGAATATGTGTCCTAAGTTTAAACTATAAGCTCTGAGTATGGCAGTGCTACAAGATGACTAATGTCATCTCTGTATTCTTTTATCATCTTTAGGCACATATTCCCACATAGTGGCCAACCCCCAAATTAAACTCTCATGTTAATGAACCTGCTTATGTCTGAGTAAGCAGCTGAGGTGTAGGCTATCTGTATTATGTTTTAATACATTGGCATATCTAGACTGCTTGGCTAACCCAAAGTACACATCTGCACTGTTGGTCATCTTGATTGCTAACATCAGAGTGAAGCAACACCCATTCCGTTCAGTTGTCAAACATCTTAACGTTCTCCCTCTTGCATGTACCTCACATTTTGCAGCTTCCCAAGGGTGCCGAATGACCTATGTCACTGCCTCTTGAGCATCAGAGGCTGACATGATAAACATGTGTTCATAGCATTTGGGTTTGTTGACGATTTCTGGGACCTCTGTCTGGGTCTCTACTGCTGATCCCTTCCTAGTCTAATTCTACAGTTTCATGTTCCCCAAATCAGGCAGTAACTGTAGAAAAGGCAGATTCCCAGGCCCTGGATTTCTGAGGATCAGAACTGGAAATCCCTGCTGGGTTAACGTCCTCATTTGACTCTGACTTATGGCTATGTGCTGAAGGTATCATCTACTTACTGACTCTTCTGGAGATAGAACATCGGGATGGGTAGGAGGAATAACCTCGCCTGTTCGCAAATGCAGTCGATTAACTTCGACAATAATGAAACCATTTTATGTCGATAGCAGACAAGACGTTGAATGAACCCAACACAAAGAAATGGTTGCAGCCTGAATGGTTGGAGCATCAGTTACGCCAATCTGATTATTGTGCACTATGATATGGATGGAAGCGCGACCTGTGCCTGTGAATCTGCACAATCGCCAGGCGTTCATTAAAAGCACATACTTTAAAACTTCCTCATGCAACCTTAGCAACCTGGGCCCAGACTGCTAAAGGAGAAGAATTCTGTCTTAAAGATCTTCTTGTCTTTAGTTCTTGACATGACCAGTGGCACAATGCAAATGGATGCTATTCAAACAAACTGAAATGCAAACAAAATAAAACAAAACAAAACTACCCTATTATGAAAAGAGAAAGAAAATAGAATGCCAATTCATAAGTAAGATATTAGGACATTTAAAAGTCCATGAGTTTTCAAAGCTACATCTAGCTACAGACCTATTAAGGTGCCTGAAATTTTTACCTGGTATGTTTGTTTGTTTTTGTTAGTTTCTTCTTTTTAAAATTTATTTTATTTTCTTATTTTTTATTGGTTATTTTATTTACATTTCAAATGTTATTCCCCCCCCCCACTTCCTGGTTACCCCTTCGAAAATCCCCTATCCCACCCCTTCCCCCTGCTTCTATGAGGGTACTCCCTCCCACTCCCCAATTCCCGCCTCACCACCCTAGCATCCCCCTACATTGGGACATCAAGCCTTCACAGGACCAAAGTCCTCCCCTCCCATTGATGCCAGATAAAGTTATCCTCCGAGACATGTGTATTCATTTTTTTTTCTAATATGCTACATGATGTCATCAACAAAGTTCTGGTGACGGAATACAATCAGGTCACTCCCTTGCCTCACACAAGTCAGTCATTCTTTACCATCTGCAAGGTAAGCTTAGGGGGAGCATCCTTTCAGGGTACACCTAATCTTCCACCCTGTGCTCACTGCTTCCCCTCTCTCACTGTCTGTCCTCTCTGCCTCACGCTTTCTGCAGAGTGTTCAGTGAAAGCGAGGCCTGTCATGTTCCCACTGTGGGCCTCATCAGACAGTAGAATCTTTCAATTTCAACAAAAGGCTGTTGCGAATGATAAACAGCCAAACAAAGTAAGATCAGTGTTTTGAAATTTATATTTTGAGTAGTCCTGGGTAACAACTTATAAGGTTAGATATTGGGAAACACCTCTAATTGTGTGGGCATCTTATTAATTGAGCATTACCAAATATATAAAGCTATTGGATAATCATTAAACATTAGAGTCTCATTTCTACCGGGTACCATGTGCATGATGGGATGGTCTGGGTTCAGCCAAGCATTGTGAAGACAGCATGGTAGAATGGCAGAGCCATCTCCCACACTGGTGTCACATGGGTGCCAGGGCCAGTGTTTCTGGCTGGCCGTTTCTAGCTGTGGTACGCACGTGACCTCTTGGTGGTTTCTAGCTGTGAGCATGGAGCCACCGCTGCTTAGATAGTAGGCCCAAGAAATAGCCATTTTAAAATACCATTAACAACAGTGAATCTTTAAAATAAAATTTAAAAATGTGGGTTGAGAAGACGGCACAGTGGGTAAGATACCAAAGCCCTTACAAACTTCTTACACTTGTTTAAAGACCTATTCTTCTGTAGTTTGAAACTTACTTTTAAACAATACATTCCTTTTCTAAAAATAATATATGCAAATACTCCTATTTCAGAGACATGATAAGGAGGAGATATATAATACTTATGAACTTGAAGTCAACATTTCGTACTGACAGTTGCACTGGATCAGATCTAACCCAGACCCTCTTACAGGGTGAATCAGCAAATGTCAGAAATGATACTTTAATTTCTTGACATCTTTTGATCACTGGACAAGAATGAGCTTACTTCTTACTCCAATGTTTATGAACTTTTATTCAGTGGAACAGATGGAATTCTGGCTCCTGTTGGAAGGAAAGGTAGGGCCTCATGGTGGAGGGTTAGATGGAGAATAGACAGGGCTTTCAAAGCTGCTGATACTCTGTCTTCCTAAAATGTACAAAGTGCTAGATGTGGTGAAGTTTGATAATGTCCTCACTTCTGGCAAGCATCAGATACAAAATATATTCCCTACATTCTTCCCCACAATTCAAAAACACAATTAAGATTTTAAAGAGATTTTTGTATTTATAAACATGATCTATTCTTTGGAATTTTATGTGCTACACAGTATAAATACTTACAAATTATAATTATCTATCTATCTTATCTATTTTTTTTAACTTTTTTGGTATTATTTTTTATAAATTTACATTCCAAATGTTGTCCCCCTTCTCAGTCTCCCTTACGAAAGTCCCCTCCCCATTGCCCCTCTCTTTTGCTTCTAAGAGGGTGCTCCCCCACCCACCCACCCACTCCCGCCTCTAGCATCCTCTTTTGCTGGGGCATCGAGCCTCCACAGGAGGACCAAGGGCCTCCCCTCCCACTGATGCCAGATAAGACAGTCCTCTGCTACACATGTAGCAGAAGCCAAGGCCTGACTCATGTATACTCTTTGGTTGATGGTTTAGTCCCTGGGAGCTCAGGGGGTCTGGTTAGTTGATATTGTTGTTCTTCCTATGGGGTTGCAATCCCCTTCAGCTCCTTTAGTCCTTCCCCTAACTCTTCCATCGAGGTCCCCAGGCTCAATCCAATTATTGGCTGTGAGCATTTGCATCTGTCCTAGTCAGGTGCTGGCAGAGCCTCTCAGAGGATAGTGCTCCTGTCTGCAAGCACTTCTTGGCATCAGTAATACTGTCGGGTTTTGGTATCTGCAGATGGGATGGATCCCAAGATGGGGCAGTCTCTGGATGGCCTTTCCTTCAGTCTCTGCTCCATTTTTTGTCCCTGTGATTCCTTTAGACAGGAATAATTCTGGGTTAAAGATTTTGAGATGGATAGATGGCCCCATCCCTCAACTAAAAAGCTTCTTTAAGGCAAAGGACACTGTCAATAGGACAAAACAGCAACCTACAGATTGGGAAAAGATCTTTACGGATAGAGGGCTAATATCCAATATATACAAAGAACTCAAGAAGTTAGACTCCAGAAAACCAAATAACCCAATTAAAAATGGGGTACAGAGATAAACAAAGAATTGTCAACTGAGGAATCTCAAATGGCCAAGAAGCACCTAAAGAAATGTTCAACATCCTTAGTCACCAGGGAAATGCAAACCAAAACGACTCTGAGATTCCACCTTATTTTGAACTTTAAAAATGTATTGCATTCATTTATTTGTTGTGTGGTGGGAGTGGACATACATGTGACATGGTGTATTTATAGAGGTCAGAGGCCAACTTTAGGGAAAGAGTCGGTTCTCTTCTTTCATAAAATGGGTCTCAGGAATTGAACTCAGGTCATCAATCTGACTTGCAAGAGCCTTTCCCTACTGAGCCATCTCCCTTGTCTTGAGCTTTTAAATAATTACTTATGACTAAGATAGGCACCTATCAGTAGCCAGCTAGTGGAATTTCTCCCAGCTCTTTCTGGATTTGTATCTGAATAGTTGACTCTCCTAAACAAGTAAATAACTTCACTGTAGGTGCATCTTTTGGCTGTGATACACATGCCTGTGAGAGAGCCAGATCACCCCACTGTAAACTAGAGACACCCAAGTACTTCCACTTCCTGATCATGGTGTCCCTTGCAAGTGTACCTTCTCTGTGTGGTCAGCTCTCCTTCTGTCCCGTGGGAGTTATGTACTCTGGGAGCCGCCTCTGGAATCTCCTAGGTGGCCCTCTCAGACGCTCATTCCTTATACCTGCTTTACTATGTAAACCCTTTTTTCATTTTGCTGTCACCTCTAAGTCAACGAAAGTGGCACTCAGGTTACACAAAATATCACATAGAAAAATTGGACACTGCCTGAGGTGACAACATCGACTCCATTCTGTTTTCAAAGTCTAAAGGAAAAATATCAAATTCTGTCCATACTTTGAAAAAGAAGCCACAACATATTCTCAGTTATGAAAAATCCATTCTCAGGTTGAAGAAACCTCGGGGCAGCCACCAAATGAAATACTCAGATTAATTGACAGCAGCGGTAATATGGTTTTTTTTTTTTAAGCTAGTTGTTTCACAAAACAAATGGGGTGTCCGGTTTACAGCATAAGCAGACTTTGTGTTGACAATGAGCTATGGTGCTTTTAAGACGAGCAATCCATGAAAAATGAGTTGCCTCAGGACTCGGTCAAGGCCAGCTTAATTTAAGTTTTCCTTTCCCACTTGGCTGGTCATTAAACTCAGGCAAAGTATCTTGGAATTGGATCAGAGAAAAAGACATTCTGGCCAGCATCATAAAGCTTGTTATTTAAAGAGATGCTAAACGGATCTACTATCTCTTTAGGTTGCAGAAGCATGGAAAACCGAGGCTATTCGGCACTCCTCAAAAACTGCACTCTGTCTTTTTAAGTGTGGCTTCGCAATAGTCAGCTTTAAGTAGAGCATATTTTATGGTCATTGTACCACCTGAGCTGCCATACAGAGCACAAAAAAGATTACAGACTTTCTTTTCAGTGGAGCATTAAATGGTGCCCTGAATAGCAATTTACTAAAAGACCAAATAGATGTGGCACATCCTGCATTTGTTAGCCTGACAGGATCGTCTGCTTGGAACAGAAACAGGCAGTCCTTTTGTTTATAGAAATTCACCTGAGTTTCACCAAGGGAGCTGAAAGTAATTAGTTTAGGACCTTTGGAAGTAAAGAATAATGAACATTTTTTAGAACAGTAAGTAATTATGTTTAATTATTTTTTTCAATCTCCTGCATGTAGCACTGGGGATCCACTGGCTCTGCTGTTCTTTTTAACTACAACATTCCGCGTGTTTATTGTTGCTTATCTAAAAACTTGTTTGCCTCCAGTCTCAATGTCAACCCTCCGTGAGGCCCTCTACCCACATCAGCCAAGAGCAATTCCTCTTTCCTGTGGACATCCGTCTCTCCCCATCCTCGTTTCTATAAGCTATATAAACACACATGAATGTCCACCTTATGCTCTCTACAGTGTGCTCAGTGAAAACAAGGTCTTGCTTATTCACTTTGTGCTCCTCCTCATCAGATAGGATAATCTTTCAACTTCAAGAAAATAGCAGCTGCAAGTGGTAAGCAGCAAAACAAAGAAAACCTGTTTTGAAATTCATATTTTGAGAAGATAGGTCATTTCAATTTTTTTCATTGAATAATTCTATAAAAGTGAATCTTAATAATAAAAATGTGGGTTGAGGAGATGGCATAGTGGGTAAGAGTGTTTGCTCAGCAAGCATGAAGACCTGAGTTCTAGTCCCCAGCACCTATATACCGACTACTTGTGCCTGTAAATCCACATGGGGGTATGGAGGCAGGTAGATCTGGAGAGCTTTTGGCCAGACAGCCTATAAAAAAGTCCAGCTCCTGCTTCATTGAAAGACCCTGCCTCGTGGCCATAAGACAGAGAGCTGGAGAGAACACTCAGCATCCTGCTCTGGCCTTTACATGTGCCACATGTACCAAACGCACATGTGTGCATCACATACACCACCCCCCATACACACACACAAGAAGAAAGAAAAAACTGTAAGTTTAGCTTCTATTCAATTATAAGTACCCAAACTCATGTCCTCCTTTGGCCTACCATAGCTCCAGGTTCAGAGCACTGCTTTGCCTATGATCACTACCATTTAATGACTTAAAAATAGAATTGTGCCCATCAAGTCAATGTGGCATTATGTAACAAATGTCTCACTTAATCCAAATGCTATAATATAAACCCCAATAAAATATATTTAATGGATATTCCAAATATTTCTAGCTAAATATTCTGAATATTGATGGATCACCCGAATTCCAGAATGTCAATAAAAATTCTCATGGCTACATGCCAGTGAGCAAAGCATCCTCTATCTTAACAAAGCAATGTCCCAGCAGCCTTTTCTTCTATGCAGAACACAGTGATAGAGAAAAGCATCTATTCTAAAGGCCATCAGCTCGAGACATCACTGTACACATGTAACTGCTGCTCAGCGCTGAATTTTCTTTTTTGTGAATGTAATTCCCTTAACTATAGAGTCTCCCTTCATATAGAAAAGTATTTAGCAGTACACAGGGAAGAAAAGTTACTTATAAGCGGTTGTGTCTCTTTTTCCCATTTTATCTTCTTTATACCTGGCCTCATATCAAAAGTAGAATGAATATTCTACAGTAGGAGATCATACTTACATAATCAATATTGATTATAGTGAACATCCAGATAGATCAGGACAGCTCTTGACTACTTCACAGCAATGGAAGGATGATTTAAATAGGTCTGATATGAGAAATGGCTTCATATTGATTAGCAATGGAGACATTCTTCATAGACCACTTAGAATCCAGGGTTCCTTAGATCACAATTCCAAGGTGCAAATGCAAGTAGATATTTTTGTTCTCTTCAACCATCCAAGAAGCTTAAAAGCTCAAATCTGAAGGCATCATTTTTATATAATTGAGTTGTTGAACTTTGTATCAGTTCTGTGATGGCCTCATACATATACACTCAATTGTACCCCAGGCCTTAAGAACCTGCACACTAGAATATGCCATGCTAGGCCAGACTTAGGGCAGAATTCCATGCTGGAAAACAAGAAGTCCTTATTTTTGGTTGTGATGTGACAGGGCCCTCTTTCCATAGGATCAACTGCTCTGTCTAGATATGAGACCTCTTCGTCCAGCTTGTTCTGGAAGCTCTGGGACAGAATATAATAGAAAGACCATGACAAACCAGGTTGGATTCCCAGCTCTATCATCTGATACAGGCTCAGAAGCCCCTTAACATCTCTGAGATTCAGTTTCTTCCCTGGAAAAGACTCCAGATCATAATGCTCCTTATTGTGTAATCAAAAATGATACAATATTCAAGAAAGCAATCTCAGCACTGACTCTGGTTGCTTCTTCTGTCCTCTGTCCTTGTGCTTCACTGGTAAGACTTCAGGGGTACTGCCTGGGCATGTCCAATGTTTGCTTATAGATCAAGGTTTCATCGATTTCTAGTGGCAGCTGCAGAAGCCTTAACTGTTGTAGAATAAATAAGCAAATGCATGGTGACTCAGGGCATGAGGGAGAGCCTGAGAGTCATGACAAATTCTTTCCACATGCTGGCAGATTCTAGCAATGCTACTGGAGAGAAGTTTTACATTTGAGAATTTTATTTCTTTAAAATTCATATTACTATTTTCATTCTTTAAAAAGGAAGCCAGCTTGAAGGTCACAGTGTACCCATCCTGCCACTGAAGAGATACTAAGGGAAGCATGTGTCCCTCCCTTCCACTATCATAGTGCTGAAACCAAAGACCTCCATGAATTAAAAGTTCCCCACAAATCTCATGCTCTGGGAAGAAGAATCAAAGAAGAGATTCAGGAGACAATAGAGGCTGCCTGGACAGCCATAGGTCAATGATGGGCTGGGCCAACCTCCATCCAGGCTGCTGAAGACAAACATGGGAGTCATTAAGTCCCTTGAATTGTTTATTTTCCCAGTATATGGCCACATTAGCTATACCACCTTTCTGTTTTTGACCATTACCTATGTTTTTAGTTTGGGGATTGTGTATCATGGCCGAGCCTAGCTTGTTTGAGTTGTCTGTGTGAACAAGCTTTTTCCCAAAAATCTCCAGTAACAAGAAAGTAGAATAAGAGGAGAGCAGTACAGTAACAGGAGTGTGTGTTCGTCTACTCAGAATCAAAGAGTACTTTCTTGATGTTCCGAAAGCATGACTCTGATAGCGGAATGTGTGTCTCAGAATGAGCCTGGACAGGAAATGCAGGGGGGGAGCCTCAAACTGTTGCCCCAAATCACACTGAGCCTGCTGCTTACTAACTCTTATATAATCACTGAACCTTGGTTTTCAGAGTTGGAAAATACGCATTAAGATTGAGTTCCTCTTAATACTGTTAAAATGAGATGTCACATGGTCAGCTGTGTGTCACAGCACCTAGCACAGTTCAGCCATCCATAAGTCAGCCACATAGCATTATCACAGTTGTTAACAGTGATGAAAATATAAGTCTATTAAGAGTAAATGTCATGGAAATCACAGGATTCCTCTTACAGGATTCCTATGGTTTTTTTTTTGCTCCTTCTGTCCGTTAGGCCTTCATTTGTAAGCCATACTGAATTTGACTGCACATGCTGTATGCAGACAACTTTCTGACTTCAAAATATTCTCCTGGTGAAATAACACACCATCTCTTAATTCTGGCTATAAAAACCTATTATGCATGGCTGGTTGGTGGTGGTCACCCCACTCCCTATCTGTAAGGCTGCCCCTAAACTGGACTGGCACATGACACAAACGCCTGACTTTGGTTTCTGGCTCACTTCCAGTTTGAAAGGGTGGCTGCTCTGAATGGGTTGCTGAGAGCCCTGAGTGCCAAGCACAGGGTGGAAGCCTCCAGTAGCCTCTACCTGAAAGCCAAGCCACAGCCCTGGGGTAATTAAGAATGCCTGCCCACGCTTTCATCTGCAAGGCTTCCTGTGCTAAAGCCAAGGCGTTGGTAAAATATCAAATGGTTCTGTTGTCAGTAGGAAATGCCAGCCACATAGCAATGACAGAGAGACAAAAACCTGGAAAATTCTAACACCACACAATTGCACCAGTCTATTTGGATCAAAAAACAAATAAGGACTCTCTTATTTATTTAATTATTTTGTCTATTTTTCAAACCTGTTTAAAGGACCACAAACAACTCCATCATAAAGAAATTACCACAACTTTTATCTTTCAAGACTTTGACTCTGTATAAATTAAACAGAAATAAAATCAGGTATTTTTCCTCTCGATTTACCGCAGCATAATTATTATTCAAAGCCATTTCTTTTGTGCAGTAAAAGACTGTATTTTAGAAACATTTCAAATGAACCTCGAACCTCTCCACCATTACTTTTCATAAACGAGTTTTCTTAATTTTTTTTCTAGCCTTTCATTTGCATATAAATGACTCTCCCAGGTCTGCTCCGTGAATCGAAGTAAATAATGTAATTAGAAATCATCTACAGGTGTATAGCTGAGATTCTTAATGGTGCTTTCTGTTGTTTGAGGAGCTTTCCGTACCCTTGGATTGTTTAGGTTTCACTGCCTTCCCTACTGTTCCCAGCTCTTGTGTGTGACTGAAAACAGCAGACCCCTGGAGACTTATCAAGGATGCTATTGTGTGTTATGCCAGGTAACTGGAACTCTTCAGACTTGATCAAAAACAACAACAACAATAAGGAGAATGACATATTCTCTGAGACGTGATGAAAGCTAGAACATTAGGAAGTTTTTGTACCAAACAGAAGAATAAATAAACATAAGTAATAAGCTAACATCTGTTCTCAGGAGGAAACACAGCAAAGCGTAAGCAGCCACTTCGGACCTGAGAGTAGCCTTCTTCCTTTCCAGAAACTTTTTCTCCCTTGCACACTGACCCCAACAACACCATTATTTCAAAGCTGTCCTTAAATGCCACCTTCTCCATGAAACCGCTCCAGCTAAATTAACTTCTTTTCTCCCCCAAACTTGCCTATAGTGCTTTTGCTATCAGCATCCTTCATCTGGGGACTTAATTAATCATCTCGAGCCTTGATGTTGTGATCGCAGTTACTTAATTGCTTCATGGACCTAACAGGGTCATTTTGTCCTCTATGCATTATACATTATAAACTTCTAGCAGCCAAGAGTGCCTCTTACATTTCTTTCATGTCCTTGGCAATGCCAAGCACAGAGCAGGCAGACAGAATGGACCCTGGCCTGCTAGAACACAGCCATTCTGTTGCTATGGTAACTTGGTTCCTCTAAATCAGATGACACCCACAACTGAGTGTCCTACTGAGTCAGGTGAAAAGGAACCCATGTCACTGTTACACACTTCCTCAGTGAGTAGGTCCTTACAGTTCAGCCAATGATTGAAGAGCTTGCATCTGGTCACTGTTTGGCACAAAGGCAACCATAATGGGCTAGGGTTTGAAGACAAGTCTTTCTAACCATAAGAACTAATAACTTGTCTGGGGCATGCACTAGTTTGTTTGTAAAATGAGGATTAATATACTGATAGAGTAGACACTAGAGAGAAGCTCAGACATTAAGGGCATTGGTTACACTTCCAGAGGATCTGGGTTTCATTTTCAGCATCCAATGACAACTCACAATCATTTGTAACTCATAACTCCAATCCCAGAGGATCTGATGCTCTCTTCTGTAATCTGTGGGCACCAGGTACACATATGGTGCACATACATACATGCAGGCAAAACATTCATACATATAAAAATTAATTAACATTTTTCAAATACTGATAGGGGCTGCAGGATAACCCGGTAGTTAATGTGCTGAAACTAGCAAGAGGACTACAGTTTGGATCCCCAGAACCTCCCCTACCCCCAATGCCAGGTATACATAGTTGCCTGTCTGTAATCCCAACCTCTGAAAGAAAAGATCCCTATAGCAAGATCCCTATAGCAAGCTGGCTAGCTAGCAAGAGTGGCTGTACCAGTGAGCTCTGGACTTGCCTGAGATACTTTGCCTCACTGAATAAAGTGGAACTTCAATGGATGATTCTGAATGTCAACTTCAGGCCTCCATATGTACCTGTACACATGCAAACATGCATATGCACATGCCCCACACATACAAACTTGCATATACACATGTGCATGCCACTTACACACATCCACTACAATCACATGGAAATGGAAAAAATAACTAAAATAGTGATGATTACAATCATTCTATACTCATTCTATGTCACCCTTGTCTCAAAGGCATTAACTTGCTCGACTCCTATACTCTTGTGCCCACCTCCTGAGTGGGTGTGAAAACTTACAGGTGTAGAAATGGAAACATTGAGAGATCAGTAGCTCCCCAAAGGTTACACCACAATATAACAACACTGGATCTGGGTCTGAACAGGAATAACAGGCTCCACCAGTAAGATGCTGTCTCTTATAGACTTAACCTCAGATGGTTACTTTAAATATGAACAAATAATACATTTAAAATATTTAAATATATTCCATATTTGAGCATAATCTTAATGTTTAAAAGCCAGTTGATACAGAATAATCAATACATGCCCACTGAGTTATCTTCATGCATGGGTCATAGTGCAATTCAAAGTTCCTACAACTAATTTAGATAAAAATTAACTAGATAACAACTGGATATTGTTACACAGTCTCTACACAGAGAAAAGCTTGCAGTATTATGAGAAACATATACATGTATAAAAATACAAGCAAACCAATATTAAAAGCAATGCTAAATGTTAGAGTAAAGACTGCCAGAACTGCAGAACACCTTTCTTTAACTTGTCTTTCCCCATATGGGATAAGGATGTGGCCTTCTTCAGATGCACAAGCTAGCGTGGGTATAAATGCTGTAAGCCGTGCTTGCAGCACGTTACACAGACCAAGCTTAGGTGAAGCTAGCACTCGGGTGAGATGCACTGTATCTAACAAGTGTGTAGTGAGAACCCCCCAGTGAACTCTGGAGAAAGACAGTCAAAGAGCAGGGCAGAGCTCAGCAAAGACTTCACAAGGGAGGCCGTTCTGGCATTCTAAAATGAGGGTATCAATAATTCACTTGGAAATCCATCCTCCAGCTCAGTTAGAAGAATAATGATACAAATCAGAAACACTAATAGTATTAATAATTAATCAGTCCCACCATGTGTTTTAGGAACTAGAATGTTCTATACATTAATTATTGATTCTTCAAATCCTCTAACTGGCGAGTTCAAAAGGAACAGGTCTGTGAGTACAGCTCCAGTCATCTCCAGTGTATTTCTTTATCTGGATTCCTTTTTGTGTGTTTCTTTTGCCGAGTTATGGAGTGGATATGCATTCATTCAGTCCTTTCTTCATTCTATAAGCATTTATTTAACATATAACCCAAACACAGGGCCAGGACTCAGAGATGGACCTGTGTTCACAGACCAACAACCAAGGCAACATGAAACATTTGCATCTCTGAAGAAAAGGACACTGGGATAGATTATAGAGAGATGACAATTACAAGTACCCAGAGGACAGCATGGCCACTGGCAGAAGAAATGTACGTCCTACAGACGTCCATGAGAGCAATCATTTTTCTGGCTGTCACCTCTAACACTCGATTTTTCCAATGTGTTGCTATTTCTAATGTTATTTCATATTTTTGTCCTGGAATTTCCTTTCCCTCATACTTGTATGCTCTGTCTCTGAATGTTTTTGCCTCGAATTTTCCATAATCTCATCTCTTGTCTTTTCTTCCTTTTTGATTTTTTTTAAAGAGGATGAATTTCCTTCTGTGTTTTTATACACATTTCACTTTGATTGATCCTCTTCAACCAAACCCTTGCCCTTCCTGTCTCAGCTCTCTGCCTTCTCCCATGTGATTCTGTCCCACCATTCCCTGGATTTCTCTTTTCCCTTTCAAATCATCTGAGCTCTACCAGCCTTCCCATCCCCTTTCTCCTCCCGTGGTTCCCTATCTTGTTTCTAGGCATCTGCCCACACTCATTCACACATAACTAAGCACATATTATAGAAGTTATAATCTAGGGCAAAGGAGCTAGCTCCACTGGTAAACTGCTTGCTGCATAAGCATGGTGACCTGAGTTTGACCCCAGAACCCATATAAAACAGTTGAGTATGGGTGAGTGTGGTTGTAATCCTGGTGCTGGATAGGCAGAGACAGAAATCCAGAGATTTCTGGAGCTTATAGTACATCAGGCCTACACTACTTGGAGGAGTTGTAAGCCAATGAGAAACAAGTGTTCAAAAATAAGGTGGACAGCATCTGAGGAATGACATCTGGGTTGATCTCTGTCTCGGTTAGGGTTTTATTGCTGTGATGAGACACTGTGACCAAGGCAACTCTTACAAAGGCAAACATTTAGTTGGGTCTACCTTACAATTTCAGAGGTTCAGTCCATTATCTTTAGGGTGGAAAGCATGCGATTGTGCCTGCAGACTTGGTGCTGGAGGAGCCAAGAGTTCTACATCTTGATCCAAAGGCAGCCAAGAAGAGACTCTCTTCCTCACTGGGTGGAGTTTGAGCACTAGCAGAACACCAAGTCCACCCCCATAGTGACACACCTCTCTAATAAGACCACCCTCCTAACAGTGCCACTTCTCATGAGTCAAGCATATTCAAGCCACCACAGTCTCTGACCTCTATACATATACTTACACAGGTACATGCACACTTTTGCACAAATGTGTGCATACACATGCATGCCTGTACAAACACTAGAAGCTAGGATCTCTGCTGCAGAATATTTGATCATACTGTGAACCTCAAGATTATGCTATTTAATGAAAAAAAAAAAAAAAACCCAAACTGTTTGTAGTTGTGGTGTGGTTCAGTCCTTAGCACACACCTTTAATCCCAAACAATGAAGGTAAAGTTAGTTTGTAGAAGATGGCACCCATGTGTGTCAGTGATGCCCAATTGAGCAGCAGGCAAAGTGACAAATCAGAGAAAGATTTGACACAATATGATATGCCCAACTCTCATGAAAAGAGAGAGGAAAGGGAAGCTATTTGAGGGGCAGTGCAGAGAGAAAGAGAAGGAGGCAGCTTTACTGGAAGAGTTTCACTGGATGGGTTGATGAGAGAACAAGCTTAGACACAGGTAAAGACAGAATGAGCCAGATAATGAGAAGGAGCCAGAAGATTAAAACAGATTGCCAGAGTTAATCTGAGGCCAAGCAGACCAATTTAGTCAGAGGCCGAAAAAGAAGCCAGATTGAATTAGTCAGCTTGGAGAGAAGTTTGAGCCAGAACAGCTGAGTTCAATCAGACAGTCAGAGCTCAGAAAGAACTAGAAAGGGTGAGCTTATTTAGTAGCAAGTCTGAGGCTAAAAACATTCTAGGCCTAGATTTAATTTTACAGAGGCTAGAACCTTCTAGGCCTAGGCCTAGGTTAGCAGATGGAAGCAGTAAGCCCTTGAGATGACAGTTACTAAGGAGAATAAAAGTTACTTTTACAGATCTACATATGACAAAGAATGTTCATCATTTGTGTTTCTGAGTCTGAGTTACCTCAATTTGATATTCTACGCTTCCACCATTTTTTTTCTACAAATTTCATTGTTTCATTTTTCTCTAGAGTGGAATAAAATTCCATTAGATGAACCACATTTTGCTATCCGTTCATCTATTGATGGATATCTAGGCTAATTCCAGGTCCTTGCTATTGTGAATAGACAAGTCAGATATCAGGAAATGACTTTCTTTCTCTTGGACTCACTGCCCATCCTTCTTTTCAGTAAATTGATGAACTTTTGTGTTTGATAACTGACCATCTAGCAAATCTTAGCAGTGACCACATATATAGGATATTCTGGTTTCAAAAGGGCAGTGATGTAATGATGTCAGTGGGGGTATCCTTTATTCTTATCCTACAGGATTAAGGGTGTGGAATAATCTTTGACTATTCTCTTATTCTTTTTGCAAAATAAATTGATACTGAAATATCTTGTTTATAATTCACTGGCCAAAAAAAAAAATCAATTCTACTAAACAAACATACTGTGCTAAGCAGTCTAACAAATACTTTTAAATTTGATTCATGTTGCTATTTCCATCAGAATGGTAGTGTAAATCGCAATGTTAATAGCTTCCAATTACATCTTTAAGTTTAGAATTTTCCCATTTAGCTGTACCCCGTAAATAATTACAAAGAAAACTGTCATGAAACTATTTTGTCAAATCTACCCCTGCTTGACTACCACTACTAAACCCAATCTGGAGCTCAGCACTCAGTCAGTCTTCTGGTTCTAGCCCTTGTCTTCCACACCAATGGAGTCTCATCTTTTGATGCCTGACAGGGCTTTTTGTGAGGCTTTGTGTGTCTTTTGTTTATTTATCGCAACAATGTTGCTGATCCTGTCCTCTAACCTTAATTCTTTGGGGGGAGGGGGCTAACATTTTATTTTTTACTTTATTGGATATTTTATTTACATTTCAGATGTTATCCCCTTACCCCATTCCCCCCACCCCCGGCCCAGGAAGCCCCTATCCCATCCCCCCTCCTCCTGTTTCTATGAGGATGTGCCCCCACCCCACCCCCACTCCCACCTCCCCACCCTCGAATTCCCCCACACTGGGCATCCAGCCTACATGGGACCAAGGATCTCCTCTCTCACCTATGCCCGACAAGGCCATCCTCCCTTACATATACAGCTGGAGCCATGCGTCCCTCCCTTTGTGCTCCCAGGCTGGTGCTAACCTTAATCTTTAAAACTTAATCCTTAAGCCAATCTTACAGGATATGAAGCATTCACACGCACCAGATGCCTAAACAGGTTCAGAAATGGCTAATGACAATCCACAGTGGCTTATGCCAGACCAAGTCATTGCTACCCAAGTAATGTTGTTTTGAATTATTTTTAATTTTTAAAATATAGAAAAGAGGCTTTACCAAATATTTAATACATGTAGTAGTCATAAAAATAAGCATACAAAGAATTTGGTTTCATTGTGGTCCTTGCCAAACAAAATTTGTTTTTTGCTGCTTCTTCTGCTGCTGCTCCTGCTCCTCCTTCTCTGCCCTTCCCTCCCCTAGTAGCATCCTTTCAAATTTTAATATCCTGTGTGACATTTTGACCTCTCCTACCTTTCCTCAATACCTCCTGCTTTTCCACTCCATGGTCTCCTACCTAGTTTAGTGTTCTATGCCCACTCTCACACTACCTTTTTATATACATAAAAACATTAAAAGTTAGGACCTGTACAGGAGTGAGAACATGTAAGTTTTACTTTTCTGGGTCTGGGTGGCCTAATCTAACATTCCTGCAAATGTCCTAATTTCATTGTTCTTTGTAACTGCAGACTCTCCACCCTAACACATCACTTCCTTCAAGATCCAAATCCACTCTCCACTCATGAGCTGTCCTCTCTACCAAGCTGTCCTTCAGCACTTCAGAACAAAGTTTTTCATATATTATCTTGCAATATCTACATTTTGATTATTAATAGTATGTCCTTAAATGAACTTGGGTACTGATGACTTGGTCTGGCATAAGCCGTGGTGGGATTGGTCATTAGCCACTTCTGAACCTATTTAGGCATCTGTTACACCTGAGTGTTTCTTGTCCTGTAAGATTGATTTAAGGATTACATACTCGTTCAGGATATGTAGGATGATTGGGGCACAGTAGATGGATACAGGGAACAGCCATTATCACCTCTAAAGCTTTTCAAGAAAAAGGAAGAACTTATTAAATGTTTCACATCTATAACCCTATGTGTACCAACCCTGAGCCATGTACACACAGAATATCTCAGAGGAACACAAGGGACCAACAAGCTGGTGATATTCTTTTGACTATGGAAAGAAATTATTTTCAAGTTTAGCTGGTTGATTATTCTTACTATTATTATTATTATCATCATCTGTTGGGAGCCGACTCTTAGATGAAAGTGGCTATCATCTTTACAGCCATCTCGAGCCATATACTCTGATAAGAGACTTGTTTTCAATAGCCTGCAACAGCTGAGCACACTATGATAAACATCTTGTTTTGCTGTTTAGTGCCTCCAGCAGCTAGGTGCACATGGTCTCCAGCTGCTAGGTGCATGACGTAGTGCCTTCAGCTGAGCTTGCTCATGAGGGCAAGGCACCATAAATACCCAGGATTTCCTTTCAATAAATGAGACTTGATCAGACTCTGTCTTGTCTCCATTTTTCTCGTCTCTTGCCCCTCCATCCCCACTCTCTCTCTTGCTAGACCCTGACCTGCTGACCGGAGCAGCAGAACGGGCTGTTACAAAGTAGCAGAATGGGTCGTTACAAAGGAGCAGAACCAGAACGGGCCATTACAAAGGAGCAGAATGGGCCATTACAATCATCATTATTTGTTAGCTTGCTTCCTTGTTTACTTTGTGATGGTTGAACCAAATCTCCTCTATTAGAAGCAATGACTCATGCTGACTACTGACTGGCATAGGACAGGACTATTCAGATTGAACATGTTCCATTTCTCTATACTTCACTAAACTCTTCTGTAGACCAGTTGTAAACCTTAAGTGATACAGAAATTGTTTCCTCTTAGAAGAAAAAGAAAATCCAACATTAATTCTTTGACTTCATCATCTTAACTATCCATCACCTTTTCCAGGCTTAGATCTGAGGACTAGTTCATTTCTGAGGTATTCATATGATGCTATTGCCAGCCTGGTTAAGAGATTTCACAAAATATTTTAACCTTTACCCTATTTTTACATGTAATATCCAGACAGTGAATCCCCTTTTCCCAAACCCTAAGTATTAATAGAAAAGAAAAATAGTTGGAACACCCAGCTATTAGACACTGTATTTTGCACTACTCCTTTTGTTTATTATTCAACACTTGGACCATTATCTATGACATGACTGAAAACTAGTCAGATGTGAAATATATATAAATGAATTAAGCAATACAAAAATCTCAAGATTTCCAACTGCAGAAAGCATATCCTCACTTGTCATTATAATACCCATCACTCAAGTAACAAAACCTTTAATGATCTGTTAGCCAACATTTAGCACAATTAAGCAAAGAACATATTTAAGAAACTATTTCAGTTATTTTTAGAGTCTGAATTGCATTTAGTCTCTGATGTTATCATCATTACATAATGTAACCATGAGAAATCCACTGAGCAATATGTGAGCCATGAATGAACAACAGACAACAAATTAATTACACATGAAAGTATTAATGAAATGTGCAGTAATGCTGCCAGAAGTGGGAACCAGGCAACTCGCCATTTAATTACGGTCGTAGGCTGGTGGCTTTTCAAACTGTAGTAACACACAGTTTTCTCTTCATTATCTCAAACTATCACTGCTATGTCCTTTGAAATTTTTAAATTATATTTTAAATTATACTTCTAATTTATGTATATGTGATCAGCTGTGTGGGGTTATGTGCAGGTGAGTGTAGGTGTCAACAGAGGCCAGAGGCATCAGATCCCCTGGATCTAGAGTTAACTGCATTGATGTGCATGCTGGGAACCTAACTCAGGTCATCCAAAAGAGCAGTCCCTCTTAACCACTGAGTTATCACTCCAGTAGTTTGAAAGACTTTACTGTTTAAAGCAAAATCAGTTTCAGTTATGAAACATATGTGCAAATACATTCACACATATCTTAGATAGGGTTTTACTGCTGTGAACAGACACCATGACCAAGGCAACTCCTATAAAGGACAACATTTAATAGGGGCTGGTTTACAGGGTTCAGTCCATTATTATCAAGGTGGGAACATGGCAGCATCCTGTACAGGAGAAGCTGAGAGTTCTATATCTTCATCTGAAGGCTGCTAGCAGAATACTGACTTCCAGGCAGCTAGGTTGAAGATTTTAAAGTCCACACCCACAGTGATACACCTACTCCAACAAGGCCACACCTACTCCAACAAGGCCACACCTTACTCCAACAAGGCCACACCTACTCCAACAAGGCCACACCTACTCCAACAGGGCCACACCCTCTAATAGTGCCACTCCCTGGGCAGAGCACCTACAAACCATCACAATGCACATACATATGCTTCTCAGCCACAGATACAAACACATTCACACACATTTATATAATAGTTCTCAGAAGTATTGCATTAGAAAAATATTTTTATTCCTCCTATAACCATGTTCAATAACGCTGCTTAACTAATTATAAAAATTTACCATTGGAAAACATTTTCTTTAAAAAAAAAAAAACTGAATTCCCCTGACAGAAATATCAGGCCACTATTTTCCTTGTCAAGACTTACATGACACTGATTCTTCCTAAGTTTCTGTTGAGCTAGAAATCAAGGCAAGGAAATCCCAAGATGTAGACTCCTTTATTCTCCAAATCTACCATATTGGACACACAGTTACAACTAATCATTTGCAAGGAGTAGGTTAAAGTCACAGTATCTCACTGGTCTGATGCAATATTTCATCTGTAATTTTAAAATGATTACTTGCTAAATGGTAATATTTGGTGTATATTGGAGTAAATTAAGCATATTATTAAATTACTTTCACTTGTTTCTTTTTATTCTGCTTTTTGATTGGGGTTGGTAATTTGTGCTTTCAAGGACTCGGTTCATTTCATCTAAACTGTTGGATTCTGTACAGACAGATGTTCTCGGCACTTTCTCATTATATATTTAATGACTACGGGATTCATAGTAAGACCTATTCTTCATGTCTAATATTGGTAATTTTTGCCCTCTCTCTTTTTCCTTCTTGGTCTGGCTAGAGGTTCATCAATTTAATTGACCTTTTCAAAGAGCTGGCTTTTGCCATATTGATTTTTCTATTGTGTTTCTGTTTTCAATTGTATCGATCGCTGTTCTTTGTAGTTTTCCCCACTCTGCTTGCTTTGGTTTTAATTTGCTCTTATTTTTCTAGTCTCTTAAGCTTAGATCAATTTAGGGTATTTATTCTTTCCTAGATAAGCATTTAACTCCCTAAAATTTGCACATGCCTCCTCCACACTTTGAGTTACACTTTGAGATGTGGCTGGCCCTTGCAGTTTATATTTTCTATTCCTATTTATCTCTGCTCTAAGAAGTGTGACACTCTAGCAAAGCATTTTCTTTGCAACACATTAATAAAAGTTTAATAGCTTATGGGACCACTGGACCAAAAACACTCAAGCACTCCGAAAGCAGTAAGCAATAGCCTTGGGTACTTTAGATTTCTCTAGTTCCAATTATGGAAAACTCAGGGTGTCCTTTGAGTTGGCTCTTCACAGAAAAATAAATTCTATAAAATTGAATCTGAGGTATCCAGTTCTTCAGTTTCCAGTCTAATGACAAGGCATTCGGCTTTCTTTCCAGACAATCAGATCATCATCTGTACAATATGAGGTATGGAGTGGCCTTCTTTGAAGTCTCACTTTCCTAGCTCAAGTTAATGGCTGAAATATAGAATGGGGACTGAAAAGCCAGGGTTTAACTTTACTCACTGAATCAAGCTCTCCCCACCATTGTGTTTCTCCAGTAAGTGGGAATGCCACAGAGAGGGGCGGGGGAAGGGTGTCAATTCACCCCAAGCACTTGAATGAGCCTAGAACATCTGTTTTACCGGTTCTAAGTCCAAGCAAGTTAGAAAGAGCACTCTCTATATTATTTCTATATTATTTTGTAATCCTCTGATAGAATGAACATTTGCCAAGAATTCTGAGGAGTAAGCTGGCAGCATTAAGGACGAGAGCAGAAGATTGGGAGGTGCAGGTAATTTAGAAGTTGGAGCTAACCGTGGAGTTCACCTTAGTCTTCTGATAATTAACAGCTAGATGGATTTGTCATCTGAGTGAGAGCCAAGTCATTTTAAGACCCTTTGAGCTTGGCACATTTACATGTTATTACATATTAAAGTCAAATGCATTTGAGCTAATGCTAATTAGTCAGGGATTATAATCAACATAACAAAACAAAGAATCCCTTCATTTTCAGTTACATAGATTGCAAACTGGGGTCTTTTCCTAAACAAAGGACCTGTCACCTTCTAGCTAGAGTTTGAAAGGCACATTGCTATCCTACAAGTAACAAACTCAGCGTATCAAAGATGGAAAGCAGAGAGGACATGTCATATTCTACCACCTGCTCTCTGCACCACAAGTGCATATCCACCTCCAGAACTGTCAGAGTCCATCCTGACTTTCCTAATCACAAATCAACAGGCTCTCTGTCATTGCCAATAAGAGCTATGGGTTCTACTTTCATTGGTTGAAGATTATAGTTTTCCAGAGGGCTGTCTTTTAAATAAGTACTTTATAGGTCAGAGGCTGTAAGGTTATGGCCTCGAAAAAGCTAGTTGTGACTGAGGAGATGGAGAAGTAGGTGAAGTATTTGTCGGACAAGCCTGACAACCTGTGATGGAATCCCAGAACCTATGTGAAATCCAGCCAGGCACAGTAGAGCACATATCTATCAACTCTAAGGTCCTACACAAGGATTGGAGGCAGAGACAGAAGAATGCCCAGTTCATAGGCCAGCTAGCCTGACTTACATAGCAGTGACAAGAGATCTGTCTCAAATAAGATAGAAGGTGAGAAATGACAGCCAAGATTATCCTCTGACCCCTACATACATGATCACACTTGTACACATGAACAATTATACACATATACCATATACACACAAAATGCATATGTCACATATACACATACACACAAACTTTTAATTGTCATATACATGGCAAATATTTCTTGCCCAATCCCTGGTTTGTCCTTTGAATTTGTCTGTAGTGTCTCGATCACTAATACCTGCTTCTGAGGCAGTACCAGCTGCCTTCTCCATCAACTGTTATCTGATTTCCAAGACAGAATCAATCCTCCTTCTGCATATAATATTTTGTGCATATGTCTATGTGTAGAATTATAATTATAAACCTCCTCCCCACCCTTGATCACAAAGCTGTAGTGAGATGTATACCAAACATCCAAGTGCCATTACAGATATAATCTTTGGATGCACACTCATCCATTTATCCTTCACGAAACGAGTCACACAAACCTCAAAAGTACGATTTACCCTCAATAGTACATCCATACCAGCTTCTGTTTGAAAAAAAAAGTCTGGTCGTATTTCTCAACTGCTTCTTTATAAAAAATTCTCATTTTCTTCTGCCTGTGATTATTCATGAATGCATGCTATCTTCATTGTCCTTAGAGGATGTTGATGGCTGCTGGTACCCTTTGCCCTCATTCTCTGTTGCTATGCCATAAGCTACCCTACATTCAGATTGCCTTAAGCAGTCATTTATTTGCCCAGTTAGGGAAGGAGACAAGGAAGGCTCTTTCTACTCCACAGAGGCATAGTGAGGTCGAAACTGGGGGTGGAGAGTCCTCACACGGCTGGCAAATGACTTGCTTGTTAGCTGGGATATCAACAAATCTGTTGCCCAGGAGCCCAACGACATTGATATTTCAGCCTCTACAGAGCTGATGAGATCTCTCACCTGTGGAGTATATGTTAAGTGTCACAGTTCTATGACACGGAGCACAATGTCTGTGTAAATCATGGACCACAAATGTTGTCAGTCTATTGAAGTTGAGGCCCCCACAACAATATGCTACATTATGTTTCCCAAGGCAGGAGAGCAGTCTCCATACCCCGGAGAGAAGGGCCGTAGACCCTCAGAGGAGGGCTGGGTACCTTAAAGGATTTCTAGTCTACCACAATCTTACTGTGGAACAGATCATCCCAGAGTTCTCACAAGGGATGTCAGTATCTACTATAAGCCACACATGGTCTGTTCCTGCAGGAATGAGGAGATCTCCTCTTCTTACTGAATCAGAGTCATTTGATTTCTCAGGCTATAAAGATATGTAGATGCTTGGGTCTCATGTTCCCCACAGGCCCTTCAGCTTTTGCCAATCCCAATGTTTACTCCTGAACCAAGAGCTAAGACTCTTCCTTCCACCTCTGTGTCTACAAAACTGTCCCCCTCTATAATTTCTGTACTTCTAAAAATGAGCTCACATCAATTTTTCATCAATAGTGGACACTCTTTCCATTTCTGCTTCCAAGGAATAAGTCATGGACTCTCTAGGATCTGCTAAATTAGCATTCTGCTATGGCGTGAATGTGTTCCTTCAAATTTACATTCACGTGTTGGGAAGTGGAAACCTTCATGCAATAGTATTAGGAACTGGGCCCTTTTAGAAAAGGGTAGGTCATGAGATCTCTGCTGTTACAGATGGGTTAATGTCAATGCCAGGAAAAGAGTCTGAAGAAGAGACAATTCCATCCTGTTTTGCCTTTCCCCCTTGTCTCCTATGAATACACAACTCTCTTGTTCTATGGATGGTGCCACAATAAGGCACCATCTTGGGAGCAGAATTCAGGTTCTCTTCAACTGTGAAAAATAAATTTCTGTTCTTTATAAATTACTCTGACTGTGGTATTTTGTTATAGTAGCACAGATGACTTCTACTTATAAGAACAGCATTTTGCTAGATTATCCATGGCATTTTCTACCTCTAAAAAATACTACTCAAAATTAGCCCCCTGGGTCACTCTGTAGCACAAATTGTTCACTAGAACCGAATATCTCAGGAAAAAACCAACCTGCTAACTAGAATCCCTTCAGTGAGACAAGGAACAGCACCAGGAAACTTCTGTGTTTCATGGTTGTGAGTTTTGTTGGTGCTTTTAGTAGAGAAGTTTCTTAACAGCAAAACTTAAAACAGAAAAGTCCTCCAGAACTTCTGCCTTGTCCTTACCTTATCTCACTGATCTCATTCAAAATGGTCACTGAAACGTAAAGCAGGTGCTTTCTGTGACTAGATCACCAAGGCATAAGCCCACTGGCCCTCTTCCTTTAATGTTCCATATCGACTGGGAGATTGACATCAAGATCAAGTATGAATCAAGATACTTATTCTCACTAATGGGAAAGAGAGACTGGAAGACAAGACTGTTCTGGCTTTCTTCTCCCACCTCCAAAATCTGGGCCCCACCTCGGAACCAGCCTGCAAGAAGAATTAGATTGGGGACATGACCAACATGGATTGAACTAGAGTCTGCATCTACCAGGTGGAGATGTCTGGCCTGGTTAGCAGCAGCAGAGAGAGGAGAGAGCTTGCAGCCAGCCATGGGCCTGAGAAAGAGTCTTCATTCCCCAACAGTGGCTACTCCTCTCCCCGAAATCTCCCCAGCCAGGTAGCTCCTTCTTATCACTTGCTAGAACAGAAAGTAGAAAGGTCAATAGAGGCCTCCCTTAGTTAGAATCAGCTTTTCAGGATTCCAAGGTGGATAGAGGACCTGCAGCTCTCCAGCAATCCTTCAGGTACTAGACTGGGACTGCTGGGTTCCTGGAAAAGCTGGTTCTAACATCAGCTAAGGAATTAGAAATAGCAGAACGGAGTAAATAAACTGATTAGAGGTAAGGTCAACTGAGCAAAAAGCAAATATCTTCCTTCTTTTCTCCTTCTTCCATATCTTTTTCCCTAATCTGCTGTTACCAGAAGATGTCATCCACATTTGGGGTGTGTCTTCTCACATCTATTGATAAAGGCAATCAAGGCAATTCCCTACAAATACCCTCTGGCCAGCCTGATGGAGATAAGCTTGAATTGAGGCTCCCTGCTCAAGTGATTCTCAGTTGTGGCAAGCTGACATTTAAAACCAATCATTGCACCACCCAAACTACTTATTTTCTACTAGGGGAAATATTTTAGTGTTTCCTCAATCCTAAGCATGGAAAGGCCATACAATCCAGCAAGTGTGCTGCTATATATCAGCCAGAAAGACTAGAGTTACATGTTCCAAGCAAATAACTTGTATCCGTGTTGATTGCAGCACAATTTAGAGAAGACAGAAAGGAAACAATCCACATGCCCTCAGACAGATGACTAACAAGTGTCTTACAAGTTGAAAGTCCCTCATCCTAAAATCTGAAATCAAAAATACTTCAAAACTTGGGGTTGGAGAGAGAGCTCAGTTCGGTAAAGGCCCCTGAGCAAGGATTAAGACATGAGTTCTAAGTTCCAGTACCCATGTAAAAGCTAGGCACAGTGACCTACGTCTGTAACTCTGGTGCTGGGCAATAGAAATAGGTGGGTCTCTGAACTTATTGGCCAGCCAGCCTAGCCAAATCAATAAGCCACAGGGTCAGTGAGAGACCCTGTCCAAAAACTAACATGGAGAGTAATGGAGGAAGTTACCTGGTGACAACCTCTGTTTCCACAAGCATAGATCACATGTGTTTGTATACTTGCACACATATCCACATAAACACACACACACAGTCTTAGTTTCCTTTCTGTTACGTGATAACACAATAACCAGCTTTGGGGAGGAAGGGTATATCTTCACCATGGAGGGAAGCAAGTAATTAAGGCAGGAGTCTGGAGGCAGGAACTGATTGAGAGGCCACAGAGGGACGTTGTTTACCAACTAGTTTCTTGTGGCTTGCTCACCCTGCTTCTTTACTTAACCAAGGACCATGACCCAGGAATGGTACTCACCCACAAGCTAGGCCATCCCATTCAACCATTAATCAAGAAAATCACTCCACAGATTTGCCTACAGGCCAATCTGAAAGAAATGTTTTCTCAGTTAAAGTTCCCTCTTTCCAGATAATTTTAGTTTGTGTCAAGTCGACAATAAAACTAACCTGTCCACATACTACTCCATAATCGCAAACTTTTGAGTACAGCCATGACATAACAGTTGGAAAATTCTATCCCTGAATTCATACCATAGGACACAGTCAAAATGCAGGCATACTAAAAAAAAAAAAAAAAAAAAAAAAAAAGTCACCAAAATCACCTTTATTCTACATGTATAAGGTATATATGAAATATATGAATTTTGAATACATACTTGGGTTCAATGCTCAAGATATCTCATTGCACATATACAATATCCCAAAATCCTAGGAATTGAAAAGCTGGAACATTTCTGGTCCAAGTATTTCAGGTAAAGTATATGCAATCATTACAGTGTATTGTCCATCATTCATTCATTCTTTGTTCTTCATTGTTATATTTCTTATAAGAAGAAGTGAAATTCTTATACAAAGTACATGCAAATATCATATGAGAAGACAACAAACCAGGCAAGCAAAGTCAAATACAGTATTCCATTTATATGTAGTGTCTAGACCAGGCAAATTCATAGACAGAAAAAATAGACTACACTGGAAACAGAGACAGTAATTACTTCTTAGGAAATACAGAGTTTCTGTTTGATAGGACATTTTTATTTTTAATACATGGTTGATGGTTGTATATTCTGAATGCAGTGCTACTGAATTGTATCAGATCATATAAGTAGTTAAGATGGTAAAATTTATATTGTTTATATTTTGGTGTAATAAAACATGTTTTTAAATGCATTCTGAGTGAATACTATAGCTTAATTGCAGTAACTCACACTATTCCTTGTTTAAGGCAAATTTTAATATGAGGATTTTGGCTTTACTACTCCTATGTTGTTCACAGCATGTCTGTTTCTAGATCAGTAATCAGAAATAGAATAAATATTAGCCATCCTGGGCCAGAGATCTCATCTTAAGCAGGAAACCACTAGACTTCTGAGAGTCAAATAAGAGGTAAAGTGGGTGGTGGTTTGTAATCTCTCTGAAGGGTCACAGGCCTGTAACAAGGAGCTGGTGCCCGAGGGTCACTTGACACCATGGCATTCCTTTGGACACTTAGATGCTGAGGATAGCAACATCCCAAAGGACCTCCCACCCCATCTCTTCATTTCTGCCATCAACTACTCTGAGCCTACCTGGGGTCACAAAGTCAATAGCAGCCACAGGCAGGTCTTTACCTGACGTAAGTCCCCCTCTTCTCCTTCATGGACCCTTCTTTCTCATTGGAATAATTCAGTGCAGTGTGGGAATCTAGAAGCCCTGGAACTTAAACCTTTTCCACTTGATTGTTTTCTCCACTGGAAACAGGGGAGTGTTTTCTCTCTGGATCTCCAGAGGGATGGTTAAGTACATAGCCAAAGGCAAAATAAAATCCCTTGGGGCACAGACATCTGAAGCATTAGAAACACTGAGGAAAATCATGTGTTCCTAACATTATCCCTTTATTCTTCACTGTGAGAGTTTGTGATAATTTTTAATGGAAGGCACAAAATAGCTTTTCTAGTAAATGTTCACATTAGTCTGATATATTCATCATTAACATAAAAATTATTCCAATTTCCCCCTTAAAGGCAGCACCTACTTCCATACAGCATTACATTTGTTTCCCAGATCTTCTCTTTGGAAGTGTAAAGGTAACTGTTATTACCCTAATTTTTCAAATATAAACCCTCACTGGAGAGGATGAGTATTACAATCGACTGGAAAGGGCTCCCCTCTTGACTCCTACGCTCCCCCAGAACCCCTTCCAGAGTCTTTTTCTCTATAACTGGAACACACTGCAGGGTCCTATACACTTAGAAAGGACTATAATGACACCAAATATTAAATATGATTGGCTTCTTGAACTACTAACTTCCGTTTCCTTTGAAAACCTCATATTACAATTAACTTGAGACCAACAATTTTCTGCCACAGGTTAAGTGGTGATGACCCTGCTAGCATAATAAGCAGTCAATTAGCTGGGATCCATTTGAGAGATTCCATTCCCGTTATGTTTAAGTTGGCAAATCTGAAATAGAATCCAAACTTGACAAACTTTTCTCTCTTTTTTACAACATTAAACAAAAATTTAAATCCCAGTATAGTTTGAAAGATGAACCTGATAAACTACTCAGGGGCTAAGCTGGCTAGATTCCTAGGAAACAGATGGATGAGAGATGGTATAAGAGATGGCTATTCAGAGCCTATGACTAGGACCACAGATAAAGCCAAAATGTTTTCATCTGAGAGCTTACATTTTAGACCCATTTGCAGGGAAGTTAAAAATGACTCCAGATTTCATGGCACATGTTAAAATCCAATGGATACAAGTCTCTAATCTCCTCTCTTTATGCAGATAAAATTCCTGAAGTTTGAAAGACTTAAGTAGCTCACCCACAGCCTGAAGTCTGGCCTAAGAGAAGCAGGTATTTAGAATCTAGAGCCAACATGCCTGAAAGGCAGACCAAGTCTGTTAAATGGAACACCTATTTCCAGCTGAGATCCAGGTGCTTTCAGATATAGAAGAGCTTGATCCATCTAAGAAAGCATGTCTTGTAGTGTTTTCTCAAAGATATGAGAGATCGGAAGCCCCAGAGACCCAATCTGCTATGAGCCATATTCATGATTCTCAGTGAACGGGAAGTACCAGGCAGCATGAGTTAGTGAGAACTGAGAAAGGAATGTAGTTTTCAGTCCAAATTACATCCACAAATGTTGGCAGGTGCATAGAAAGGAGATGGGGACCCATGGACTATGGGGAAGCAAACCTCAGGAATGAACAGGGATAGTATTGGGCATTTGTGGTTCATAGAACAGTAGGTTCAAGAATGTATTGAAGCTTTTTTGTAACAGGAAGACTTTGAATTATTTGTCAAGTTACATTAGTTTATGACACGACCGAAGCCACACAAAGGTCTTTTGATTCCTGGTCCAATGTTCTTTCACATTATAATGGCGTTTTGTTTTGGTGTTGTTTCTTTTCAATACACACAAGACTTTGTGATGACCAGGGCCTGCTACCTTGAATGACAGCTCAGATCAGAACACCAGAGTAAGGAGTTGTCAAACAAGGGAGTAAATATCAGGTTCTAGAGACTGCCTTCTTCAGTATTGGTTCATCTATCATTCTCTCAGTCAGTTTTACGCAATTAATTACTTTTCCCACAGTCTATCAATTAGATGCAGTTTAGACCTCACTCTGAATTAGAAATCAACCACGCGTTTCAGCCTAGAAACACAAAGAAGTCAGTATTATTTAAGTCTAACATCACAGAGCATCCTGACCATTTCAGGACTCTGAATCTTCACAGAGCCTCTTTGATCTTAACAAAGACATCTATTTGCTTGCATGTGCAACTCACAACACAGAGAACTAGTTGCATCCTTCTGCTCTGTTCAGAGGAAGGCAATGTGGGATTTCACACTCTGCCTGTCACTGTCTTGGAAAGGTTAAGGATGTTTCTCTTTCAGTTTGTGTTCTCTAAGTGAATCCCACAGATCATGAAGCAAATGCTGGAATCTAGAACTTCACGGTACAGGAAGCCATCCTCTGGGGGAGGGGCATTGTCTGTCTACCCCTCCCCCTCCCTGTCGAGTTCACTGTGTGAGTTAAGACAGATACTCAACATTCATGGATAGCACTCACCCATGTGTCCTGTCTGCCAGTACCCAAAGCAGGCAGATACTAAACACAGAATGAAACGTACCATGATAGCTTTTAGAACAAGGGCCTGCACATTTTCACCTTGCTCTGAACCTCACAAATTATGTAGCTGGCTTTGTCTATACTTGGCATCCCAAATCAGTGTTAACTTTACATTTTTAACTAACTACAATTTGCTGAGTCTGATTTTACTAGCAATGTCATACGGTTTCAATAACTCCGGTATTTTTAAAAATGATTCGTCTACATTATTTCTTATCAGAAGGTCACTTTAGCAACAGAAAGGTTAGTGCTGATGCTGTGTGTTGGGAACTTAATGCGTGGAATGAAAAGGTAGTGGAGTTTGTCTTCACTGAGGTGGCCAGTGGAGGGGGGATCACTTACTGAAAAGACGGTGAAATACTGTGCCTCTGTATTTTCTATTGCATTTAGGGAAAATTTAATAATACAACTTGTTTGTATTTTTATTAGGTATGCATGTGTGTCTGTGTGTCTGTCTCTCTGTGTGTGTTCTTGTGGAAGTCAGAGCATCATCCTTAGGAGTACCATCCACCTTGTCTCAGATGGCATCTCTCACTGGCAAGAAGCTCATCAATTAGGCTGGGCCAGCCGGTCAGCACACTTCAGGGATCCTCCCACTTCCTGTGCTACCGAGTCTGGCATGTTCCCATGGACTCTAGGGATCCAACCCAGGTCCTCATGCTTGCAAGGCAAGCACTGGACCAACTGAGCTGTTTGTCCAGCCCGTGTTATTTCTTTCCCAGGCTGATGCTTGCGCACAGTAGCCGTGGTTTTTCTACTCTCTACCAGCATTGGATTAAAATGGCCAAAGTGAGTCACAGCAGAGGGAACAGAGGAAGTCCAGAACTGGCCTCATCTTCCCTTGGAGCATCGACTTCGCTTCGACTCTGAGGCTCTTACCTTAAGCTTGGCCAGAAGAAGCTCGTGATCATGAAGCAGTTTTTTGGTTTCATCTTGACTGCTCCCAATTTCTAGGAGATTGGGCTGTGATTCAGTCAGTTGGAGTCGTACCCATTTGCCACACTAAAAAACAAAACGTGAAGTGAACTTTGATTCTCTCTCCTCCTTCTCCTTTTCCCACCTTTTAATTTTAATTTCCAGTTACACTAAGAACACTTTCTCCTTCCACGGAGATGACCGAACGTGTGGAAACAAAACAGGTCTAATACCAACCCATGCCGTGTCTTCTTTTATTCTCTAGAAAACATTTTCTCATGGAGGGCAGGTTTGAATTCTTTAAATTCCCAAATGAGAAACAGATTGTCTAACGCACACTTTTCTCATTTGGGAATTTAAAGAAGCCAAGCCACTGGATGAATTGACACAAAACATCTCCAGATAGTGAGCAACCCTTCATATAGGTAAAGTGGGATGGAGCTTCCGTACAGACCAGACCCAGGCTTTTCTCATCCATCAATACACTCTCTGCTCTCCAGAGACTGAAGTGCCTTTTATTTGGAGATGGCAGAAGGGTCAGGGAGCTGAAGAGAGGACCATGAGTGGCCTTTCTGAGAAACAGAATCCAACTTAAAAGACTTTCCTATGTAATTGTTAAAGCTTGCATGCTCTTTGTACCTCTGACTATCCCATAGGTTATTCCCTAAGCATTGTGACACAGTCTACTCTGAGTATTTTAAGTCTGAGGAAACGTGATGTTTACTTAAAAAAAAAAAAGTCATAGATTTGCTTCTCTCCCATCCCTGTTGGAATCTGCATGTTGCCCAAAACATCTTTAAATCCTGAAAAGTGACCTGATTTCACGGGGGAAGCCTTGGAGCCTTGCTGTTCCCACTCACACCTCTGAAGAGGAGAGGATGGGGAGTGGAGCTGAGGTCCTGTGTGTTGTACAGAAGTCTCCCAGTCCTGGGAACTCCGCCTGGAGCAGAACGCCGCATTCCAAGCTTCTTCAGTGAATTACTTTGCTCAATGTCAAGTTCTGTTTTCCTCCTACAAATCTTCATACTATTATAAAATCTTGCAGCAATTAAATTCAATGACCTTGTAGCCAGGGTTTGTTTGTTTTATTTTTTATTTTGATTATTTATTTATTTATTACCAGGTTTGCTTTCATTAAACATCAATTCTTTGAGTGCCAAATCATCTAAAGAGCAAGCTTATATTCCAGAGGATCTTTCATGATGATTTCAGTCAGAGGAAAACAAATCATGGACCCTTCTACAGCCCAAAATAATGCGTGGCCATCTTTTCAAACAGCTAGACATAAAACACACAGTTAAACTCCAAGTCGCTGCACTTTCCTGTTCTTGAGAGGCAGTTTAATGCATAGTTTGTGGCAGTCTCCATCCCCTTACAATGGGAGAAGTATTTAGTGTTGCCTTTACCAGTGAAAACCGGTTCTGGTTCTGGGGGCATTGCTGAGGCTCTTAGTGCTTCCAGTTCTGTCACGCTCAGGACAGTGTCCCACTCTGACCTGCCTCCTCCATTCTCCATCACATCCACTCAAAAATCACAGGCACTATCCCGGCCACTGGACTCTCCTTTGCCTGCAAGTCCTGAATCTCCATCGCACTCACCTTGTCTTTAAGAACCAAACTGAAAGTACATAGAAAAGTTTGTTCGAAGGCTCTGTAGATGGTTTTCTAAGCTGAAAAGTAACTGGCAACTTGTTGAAACTTAGCAGTCCTCTGTCACTGATTTAAGTGGGGAAGATCACTTATTTGTCATCTGCTCTGCAGTGCATTATACTCTAGGGCTCTCAGCCATTCCACAAAGAGTCCCCCAGCCACATAGAGAAAAGAAAGCTGTGAGTTTACCTTGACAACGGCTATCACAATCTTGGAGTCCCCAGCTTGCACCGCTACAGAGCTGACAGTGGTGGTAGAAACACCCACGTGAGGACTTTCTTTGCAGGACATGGCACTTTAGAAGCAGGATTTAAACCTGGAGCAGCCTTGGTAGGGATGCTGTCTGCTGGTCATGTCAGAAGGCTTCCATGAGGCTACCGGGACTCATTCGGGGAACGCTCTCTGTTCACACTGACTACCCGGGCAAAAGGAAAGAACAGGAAGTTAAAAATAGACAGTCCCATTGAGCTTATCGAGAGGAGGGGGAAGGGGAGAGAGAGAGGAGAGAAGAGAGAGAGAGAGAGAGAGGAGAGAGAGAGAGAGAGAGAGAGAGAGAGAGCGCCACACCCCTAGTATGGTAACAGTAAGTGCCTGTTATTTTTGCCATTATCTGAAACTCGAGGGACAGCTTTGAGCTCTTTGCCTATCAGCTGATGTCCGATAGCTAATGGAAAAAAACCTCCATCCTGACAACCCAAATTAGTTTTGCCATTGAAACTAAACAGTTGTAACTATGGACTTTGCAACCAGAAAGTCACTGACCTGGAATACTAATCTTTTCAAGTCTTCTTCATGCAAAGAAAAGTACTAAAAATGACTCTTTTTTTTTTTTTTTTTTAAAGTTCTGGTATTTGTTTGAGGAGTTAAGTCACAAAATTGCTCAAAAGAAAATCTGTTTTTCTAAAACTGAATAGGCTTTGCCCAATGAAGTCTGTGGAATGGTCCCATTTTCTCAGAGCTTCTTAGGGGTATTTTTAAAACATCTCACCAGGATTTATCAAGAACTACACATCTTCCCGGGATTTCTCTGTGACAATTTTCTGAACAGTATTTTCAAATTCAGCTAGCAAACAGCTGTGAGGAAGTTCCGCACTTCCATGCTACTTGCTAACTATCAGAGATGTGTTTTCTTTGTTAGTGAACATTTTGTTTCTTTTCTGTTTGTTCTTGGTTTTGCTTTGTTTAGCCTCCTAGCGCTGTTCTGGTTCCCTCATCCTTTTTTATTTTTATTTATTTATTTATTTTTTTTGTAAATCCCCATTTCTACCTGGAGGGGAAAAAAATGCAACTAGCTTCAAATCAGAGTGAGGCTCGCAGATTAATCCCATTGCTAGAAGCTCTGCCCCTGTCAGGAGTTGTCTGTGGTATTAGGCAGCAGCTGTTGGATCCCTGTCAAAGAACAGCTGAAAATAACACCACTGAAGTTTAGGTCAGAGGTCAGAGGCAAACACATCAGAGACACTAACTCCAAATCTGATGAAATCACTTGAGAGCCCTGGGAAGAAAGATAGACCGTAGGACTGAGCTGTAAATAGAGCCAAAGGAACCCACTCCCCGTGCAGCCCCCCTTAGCTCTGAGTTAAAGCATGTTAGATTCCTGGCTGATGTGGAGGGGGCTGAATAAGCAGCGCCATTGCTTTCTTTTGCTAAGGCTTATGAAAATATTCTTGAGTTGAAATGTGTGGGAGTATGCGTGCACACATACCTGGGTATCAGCCATTGCTCTTCTTTCCAAGAGCATGCCCTGGCTGCTCCGCATACTGTACACCCTTGACCCTGGGCTTCTGCTTTCAGCATCTGCCTGCTGCTCTGATGAGATGGGAAACACCAAGATCCCTGTTCCTAGACTGAACAGACATCACCTGACACCATGAAGGCAGCAGCCTGGAGTGAGCTCTGGTCTGCAGACGCCAAGATCCTGGACGGTGTAGAACCTATTCAGAATGGTTTCAGTTTGTGGCAGGGCTGAGGAGTTCACAGAGAAATAACCACTTCAGAATATTAAAGACTAAAGTGTTTCTTCCACTGAGCCAGTACGCAACCAGGGTGTATAAAACAAAACAATTCAATTACAAGCAGCTTTCAGCCCCAATGATAGAGATCCAGAATGCCCGTGGCTTAAACAAAATGCACAGCGGGTATTGCTTAAGTCCTTATCCATCTTGCCAACCAGAACAGCAAACAACCTTCATGCAAACAGCACACTTTCACCCTAAGTTAACCCCAGGTTGCACGGCTCACAAGTCGCATAAAGGCCCTTAAGAGCGGAAGGGAATTTGGGGCAGCAAGCTGCAAAGAGCACAGGCTAAGTCAGCTGCTCCCTTCACAAAGCTTCACTTAGGGATGGAAGATTGTGTATAAGGTTTGGAGGACTGAAAGGGACTTCTGAAAATGGCGGCCAGTTAGACAGAAAGGAGGGAGAGACAGAAAAAAACAAACAAACAAAAAAACAAACAGGAGAGCACATGCCTGAAAGGCTAGTTAAACCCAAGGCTTAAGGGCAAGGGGAATTAGAACTAGGACTTTGTTAAAAGATTAATCCAGCTACTCAACAACATATTTTGTGTGTGGATGACCTTTCTCTTAATTAGATGGAGCAGGTCCAGGGTACTGAATGAAAAAAAAGGAAAATAGAAAGGTTCTCTGCTTTGGTGGACATGAACATTAAGGCAAACTGCATGCATCCATTAATGTAGATTCTTTCTAATTATTACTCAGATTCCTGGTCTTAAAACTTGAAAGAGACTTGAATAATTATATTTTTCCTTTTTTTTTTATTTTTAGACTCCACCTCCCAGTAATTTAGTGGTCCTCTCTACAGAAACCATGTGGCTCAGATCACAGCATCAAAACCCTTGCTGTACTCCTCCTCTAGAGCAGTGGTTCTCAACCTTTCTAATGCTGCGACCCCTAAGCTCATGCTGTGGTGACCCACAACCATAAAATTATGTTCATTGCTGCTTCATAACTGGAATTGTGCTACTGCTATGAATCATAAGGTAAATATCTGTGTTCTCCAATCATCTTAGGGGACTCCTGTGAAAGGATCATTTGATCCCCAAAGGGGCCACAACCTACAGGTTGGGAACCACTGATCCAGAATAATGCTCAGTTACACAGCTCGTCTTTAACTCCACCACATATACAGGGAATAGTCAGTAAGAAATACATTGGAGCTGAAGAATTTGCTACATGCTGCTCAGGTGGATTTTATTCATATTAAAGTGTTTGTAAAAGCCTCTGAGTTAGTTTATTTATACTCCCTATCAACATCAGGAAGGAAAATAAAAAAGCCAAAATGAAGAGAGACGCTTGCAGGCATTCTCCTGCCTTTGAAGTTTATAGGCGATCTGGCAGAAGTTACTCTACCTTCCCTGTCCATCCCTCTGGGAAATGGCTGTTTTTATATAAGCTAAATCTCAGTGAAATATCCTCTATGGGATCATAAAGCTGGGGCTGAATTTGGTAGAGTTTCAAATAGCAGGTTCTTAAAGCAATAGAGAGAGAGACAGAGAGCTGATGTTTGAAGACCTTTTGTGCAGTTCTCTTCAGCTCCATCTATGGACCTGCCGTCCAAACGCTGTTTCTTTCCTACACTGTCTACACGAAGAATAGGCTCCTTTTTCTTTCGTAAACAGTTCCAGGTGTTTGTATAATTAATATTTTTTTTAACTTTACAAAGACAAATTACATAGACCCAAATATAAATAACCCAGAATAAGTGTATTATGATAGTTTTATTTGCAGCCGTCTCATCAACAGTTTTATTTTTCCACACACGTGCTCAAGTATATCTTTGTTCATCATGGAGGACTAAATATGTGTCTGTTAGTATCAAACACTATTCTAGACATTAAGCACATAGCTAAAACAGGACAAGGTCAGTCTACGATGGTTTGCCTCTGGGGTGTAGGCGTGGAGATATAACCAATTGGATAGCAAACATACAAACAGAATAGATGATAGACAGACAGATCACCATCACGTATTGAGAACTACAAAGGAACACACAGACAGGGCTAAGAAGGAGTAAATAGGGCACTGTTTTAGGAGCATCAGTAGAGGTCTAATAGGTAAGATTTGAGTAGAGGCTTGGATTAAATAGAAAAACAAGGCATTCTGTATCTCAGAGAAAGATCATCCCAGGCAGCTGGGGCATGTCTTTCTTCTTGAAAAGCATCCAATAGGTTGCTGAGCTAAGTGAGGCCAGAGAAGGAGACAGAGATATAACTGAGAGGCTTTTGGCTAGTTCCCACAGGGCCTCTTGAGTAAGTGCCACTGGGTCCTGGTTTGCTCAGATGACCCTGGTTTACACCTGTTCTGCCATAATTACTCTTAAGGCCCCTGTCATGATCAAAAGGCTCCATTTGGATGTTAAACTATGTGCTAAACCTACTGGTAAGACATTAGTGATGCTTTTGGATTCATTCTGAGATGGAAAACTGTTGTGGTGCTCACTCCCAAAGAATAGGATCATTTGACTTAACGTTGCTATGGAAACTCTTTGGAGGAAAGAGACCGTCAAAGTCAGGCACCAAAGAGAAAAGTCGGATGACCACCACACCACCTGGTACACGTAAGCCATGCAGGGCCATGCTGGGATGACCACCATACCACCTGATATACAAAAGGTCACATAGGGCCATGCTGAGATGCTTCATTTTGATAACCTAAGACATGCTGAAGAAGAATGACATTGAAAGTTAAAGGCTCCTACCTGTAGTTTTATTCTCTTTGTGAATTGAACTCATAGATTTCCTTATAGCTAACTAAACATGTTGAATGTCATATTTCAGTCCTTAGTTTCCCATGAGACCTGGGAGAATACTTACAGACAAGCAACTTTTATATCCAATGCCTTTCCCATCTATAACTGATAAGAAAAGCAAAAGAAAATTCGACATTAAATGAATACATAAGTTGGCCGAGAGATCCCGGTAGAAGAGGATTACCCAATCGGTGTGTGAAGTATAGTCCACACTTCTCCATGATCACACATTTACGGATGCACAGTTCTTCTTGCAAACTCACCAAAGCATTGACATAATGTAGAAAGAGTTCAAAAATTAGCAAAGTTAAAATGAATAAAGACAAAGGAATCTTGGTGATTCAAGCAAATTCCTTTCTGGGTGAGAATATCATTTACAATATTTCAAGCCAGGGGTGAAAGGTATTTATAATCATCTAAAAGCTTTTCCTGCATAAACTTTCACTTTAAATCTTTAAGCCCCATCGCTTTCTACCTGTCCTGATCTACATACTCAGTATCCAACACAGCTGAAGTCCCTCTTTAAATACATACATACAGACGGACGGACGGACGGACAGACAGACAAGACATGAGATTTGTTGAGTTTGATTTTGGAAAATTGAATTTCGTTTGTTTCCTTTACTGTTGCTAAACTCCAATTATTTTCATCTCAGTGTAATCCCCAGGGAGGTCCCAAGGGCCGAAGTCATTCTGGGGAAGCCAGAGGGACACTTTTAGTGAGCTGACACTTCTGTGCCTTTTGCCTGGAAGACTAATGACCTAATACAAACCCAATGGCATAAAACTCAGATGCTCCAAATAGTGTGGCTATGACCCATGGAGTCCAAGCAGGAAATAAGAAGTTAAAAGGAAAGAGTTTTAAAATATGGGTTTTACTATGAAACATTAAGACACAATTAAGGAGACTGATGTATCTATAGACTATTAAACATGGTAAGCGGTTTTAGAGATATTCTGAGTTTTCTCAGTTATAGGTGGTGGCATGACAAAGATGTTTCAGTAAGGTCTACTATAGATTTTAGATTCATTTCTTAAAAATTTGTCAGTGTGTCTATGGGTGTATGCTGTATAGGGAGTGTGTGCACTTGTGTGTGGTGGGCAGGGAAATAGGTATATGTATCTATGGGTGTGTGGTTTGTGTGTGTGTATGGGGAGGTGGGGAAGATGGGGGGGAGGTATGTGTATATATGCGTGTACATTTTGGGGAGTGGGGGAGGTGTTTATGCGGGGGTAGAGAGGTGTGAGTGCGTATATATGGGTGTGTGTGTATGTGCGGGTGGGGGTGTGCAGGGTAAGTGTGTGCGTGCATGTATGTGGGGGGTAGGGTTGTATTTAGTTACAGAGTTCAGAAGAGGAGGTCAGATTCCCAGGAGCTGGGGTTATAGACAGCTGTGAGCTAACACGGGTGCTGGGAATTAAACTGGGATCTTCTGGAAGAGCAGCAAGTGCTTTTAACCTCTGAGCCATCTCTACAGCCCCAACATCTATAGGTTTAGAAACAAAAACCTCTAACTAGTTTTAAAAACAAACTGTTATTTTTAAAGACCCACAACCCTGTTCTAAGTAAATATGTCTCACGCCAGTTCACACAGAATTCCCAGCTATGGGAATCTTTTGTTAATATATCACTGGAGAAGGGTGGGTGTCCCAGAACCCACATGAAAGGCAGAGACTGTCCAGAAGAATAAAGAAGTTACTGACACCTGCAGGAAAAAAGATATTTATATGCACAAGCTTTTGAGAAAAACAGGAAGCGAGATGAGAGAACCCCACAGAAAGTTGGAAATCCAAACTGGAAACAAAAGTAGCAGGTCATCTGCACCCCACCCCACCTGACTCACGCCACCCAGAGCAAAGGGCTTCCTATCGCACAAACTCCACCCTCTTGAAAGGAAAGACTTCAAACGCAAACTCAGAGTTTAGATTCTGGTTCTGGCATTAGCTGTGTTTGAGCTCCCAGGGAGAGCAGATAGCAGGGAGAGCAGAGAGCCTCACCCACTGTGTGTAAAGCCCCCCCCCCATTTGTCAGCAACCTTGTTGTCACAGCGCCTTGAGATTTGTATGGCATACAGTTATAAAGGAGCGACCGCTCAACAACCTGAACTCTAGGCTTGAACTCTGTCATGAGTTGGAAAGCTTTAGCAAGAAAAGTTAGGGGGCTCATCCAGGTTCATGAAGCAATTGAGCCAGGAACCCAGCTGCTTCCCTTGGAATTTCTTACTGCAGTCTCCGAGAAAGTAAATTTTCTTCTAAATGTTAGATAAAAATCTCTAGTGCCCATGGATGGATCACTCTCCACGGCTGAGCAGTCGATGGTAGGGCCTTCTGTGTCAAAGCACAGTAAGAAACCTTATAAGGAGACAAAAGCACGCAGGCGCTGGAGCACATACCTGTAGCTCAGCACGGAGGATGGCTTCTAGTTCAAGGCTATCCTGTGCTACAATAGTGAAATGGGAGCGTCAGCCTCATGGGCTGACTGCCTCGGTGTCCACATTCTTCACAGAGGCTAAATAAGAGTTGAACACCTAGTGATACAAAGTAAAGACTCAGAAAAGGTGAAAATGGGAATTTATTGTGGCAGAAAACACCCTGTGGGGGAGGGTGGAGTGTCCAGAGTGGGTAGACCGGCTGGTGGACTCTGCGCTGGTCTTTCACAGGATCCCGAACTCTCTGCTCTTTTCATCTTCCCTTTTCCTTCCTCAGGTCCCTCCTCCCCTCTCCATTACTTCATCCCCTCAGCCCAGATGGTCCTTGGCCCAGGGCGATAATAAAGGCAGTGAGGTGACACCCCAGCTGCAAGGTAGGGTGTGGTCTCTCTTTAAAGTTCAGCTGCTATTATGTAGAGATGCTATCTCTTTCCATCCACCTCTTCCTTGGCTGACTATTCCCTACTAACTGCTCAGGATAGTCAGTGCAAAGCCAGACTGGGTTACAAAGTAGGGTCCTATCTAAACCAAACCAAAACAAATAAAATAAAATAATAAAAATTTTAAAAAAGGGAAGAATTGAAAAGGAATAAAACTAAAAAACTCCAAAGCAGCACAGGACCCGACCTCTGTCCTCGGTGTCTCATCAGATAAGGGCACAGAGCACACTAATGACAATGACCTGCTCTGAGCGTGTGCCACAGTTGCTCTGTTATCTTGAAACCACTCTGGAGCCTGATGGACAATTGCATGTCCAGTTGGTGAGGGTGGCTTGGCCACTGTCCTTAGTCACTCCCAGACCCAGATGGATGTGCAAGGCAGATCAACAGGACAGGCAAACCACGGGAATGAAGCAGAGTAAAACATGAAGTAAAATCTCTCCCCATTGACATCTGCAGACAGGCTGGCAAAAAGGACAATTTGGATGGTTTTCTTAATGATTTTCCTTTTAACCTTTAGGAAGGCATGGAGTATCATGGTCAAGGCAGTGGCTCATTACAGCCAAACCCAAGTATGAATTCAAACCTTTTTTGTTTGTTTGTTTTGTTTTGTTTTGGAAACAAAGATTTTTAAATCAAAGAATTAAAAGAAGATCTTGATTGAAAAGGTATATTCCAGGAACGTGTTTTATTTAGAATTCTATCTCATAACTAGATTTAGATTTTCAAGTTTGTAGACTATGATAGAACCATTTCATGGCAAATTGCATGGTAGAATTCTTGGTCTCCAGCATCAGGATACACCACACCTACTTTGAACCTCTGCCCTCAGTCTCCTGTCCCTCACTGTCTAAAAACTGGCATCACAGAAGAGCTGTCTTAACAGCCTAGGGCACTGGCTCGTGATGGCAGCCTGAGGCCCGTCCTAGGTGAAGCTACACCGGAGGATCCTGGACAGAGGCCAAGCTCTCCATCTGGAGAATGGGCTCTCATAGAAAATCTGCCAGTCTTCTGTTCTCACCTTCCCAACATTGTGCTTGTTATACCTTAAGGAAAAGCCTCCTAATCGGGGTCAGATCGGCACTACTCAAAAGGTAACAAAAGCTTAATGCTTAATGGCATTTTAAAGTATAATCAAATACCCATTTCCCTTAAAAAACAACAAAACATCACATGGTTTTCAAGAGTTTGAGATGTATATATCACTGACTTTTGTGCCAGGAAACCTTGAGGAGGAAGACGACAGGTTCTTCCCTCAGAGGCTTCATGTCCAGAAATTCACAAGGAAATATTAATGCAGGGCACTGACTACGAACCAGCTACTCACTAAACGCCTTACAGATTCCTCCTTTAATTACCAGGAAAGAAGCACTTCTGTTCTTGCTCTCCTTTGGTTGAGGACACTGACCCAGATACATTAAATAACTTCTCTGCAACTACAAGGTGCCTAAGGTTTAACCCAGGTCAACCGGATGCCCAAAGCAGGAGTCTTACCCAAGGCCTCTAAATCATGGAAATTCAGTTTGTTTCACTTGTGTCTTATTGTCTGGGACAACCTATTTTGAATAAGTCTCAAACTATAAAAAAATAGAAATTTATCAAATTAAAATTGTAAAATACTGTCTTAATTCAAGAGGCATCTAGGCAAACTTGTAAATTCTTTTGATCCAGCTGTAACTGACAAGTTGTAGTGAGAATTTTGGTTTCCTTTAAAAAAAAAGTTATGTTATAAAAATATATTTTTGTTTTAATCCCAGGTGTGGGTTAAGAGGCTGCTTCATAGAAGGTGATTCTGATTTGCCTCACAGACTAGCAGGGCTGTGATTATTGCTCAGCTCAGGTAGTTTAATTCTGGGGACAGTGGAGGGGGATAAATGTCAGAAACCTGACAGGGATTGGAGCACTCTGAGAAGAAGGCTGCTTCTCCCTCTGCTGTTCCTGGCTGTGTTGTTGTAGTTTGACTAGAAGAAGAAATTGGAAATATCCTGACAATGAGGATTGGATTTGCCTGAGGAAACTTTAAGCCCCTAATCAGTGGGAAGTACTCTATGGAGGTCTATACCCCCATTTTCCAACCTTCTTTCTCTCCTACCTCCTGTTGGGGGGTTGGAAGGGAAATACAGGTATACACATCCAATAAGGAACTCAAAAAATAGCAGCAACAAGTGGCTATGGTGTGCTGGTCCAGGATCTGAGTGTCTATTTCTCCTGTCAGTAATGGAGGTATTCCATTTTCTTTGTGTGCCTTGTTGATTCCATGGGATTTGACTCCAATGTGTTTTGCCTTTTACAAGCAAAAGTGTTACAGTAAATGTTCTTGAAAACATACTACGGGATTAGCTGTCATTATCACCTTCTCAGAACGATCTTGCTGTCCCTCCATTTTCTTCTTCCTTTTCGGTTGTAGCTGGCTCTTTCCCCTCTGCATTCTGTGGCCTTCTCCAGATCTCTGTGTGTGCTGTGAACTGTTGGAGTAATCCACTCAACAGATGCTGCTTTTCCCTCCCCCTCCTTCACCTTAGTTTTATCTAATCAGAATTCTCCATTCCCACCGATCTGCTAGCATCTATATTCACCTATGGAGCATTTCCTTCTTTGTTTATCCAACCAAAATATGAACAGTGATTTCAGAAAGGTATCATATACAACGCTACCAAAAAATATGGAAACAAAACTACCAAGCCAACCAACCAACCAAAAATCTTATCCTTCTTGTTTCCATTAAAGCATAATGGAAAACCATGTGGTACTGGCAAGGGAACAAGAAACTGATTAACAGATAGGAAGAGCCAGTGTAGCTGTGGACCAGGGATTTACAAACTCAACATAATTTCAAGGACTGCCAGCAGTTAATGGGAGGGATAAACTATTCAATATGTGATGTTCAGAACATTTGATATTAGTAA
This sequence comes from Mastomys natalensis, assembly GCA_021653895.1. NCBI lineage: Eukaryota > Metazoa > Chordata > Mammalia > Rodentia > Muridae > Mastomys > Mastomys natalensis. The sequence goes on along the minus strand of JAJTUV010001611.1, from coordinate 78,241 downwards.
AAATAAAACCTAGCATCTACCTCACCCTGTACAATACACCAGACCTACTTATGGCTCTAAGAGATGCAAAAGTGGAGACTGCAGTAAAGGAACAAAACTCAGGCTAAAGGATTTTTAAGTATTAAAGCCATGCAAAAAAATCAAAGGTAGTTACCAGAGGTCCCACAGACATGTGAATGCTAATGTCACTAAACTTCACTCACAAACACAGACTAAACAATGAACTGGGGGAAATGCATGCTACCAATACGATGTATTAATACTTTTATGAAAAGTTTCTTCAAATAAGAAAAATGTTAGGGCTCTAAAGGATTAGTATAGGAAAAATGGTTAACTCGCCAATGAGGAGGCACAGTGGCTGCTGCTAATCAGTACCCTATTTTCAGTTAATTATGTGAATACATCTGTTCTTGTCTAAGATTTGAAAAGACTTAAAAAAAAATTAAAAACCCTCTATGCTGAAAATAAAATTCATGTTGGGTGCTGGAGCTGTTGAAGGGAGCTTGAACTTGCTCATCCTGTGGGAGAATAATAATTCAGCATGTTGCATGCCAAAGAATGTACATAACTCTGTATCAATGAATGTTTCTACCTTCAGCACCCTCAAGATTAAATGCCATCAGAATAGTAAATAGAGGCCATTATTCACTACAGCATAGTTTAGAACACTAAGGAGGAACATGCAGAAAACCACCAAGTTTCCTAAATGGTGGTCTCAATGTATCATCAAATGTTAGCATTGGCTTGCACAGGAAACAAATGTTCATAAGGTGAAGTATGAGATGTAAGGACAATGATGGGGATTAAGCTGTGTATACATGCATTATGCAAAACACAAAGAAATACCCAAAATGTTAGCTGCATGATCCTTGCATTAATAGGTTGCAGGAAGTTTTTACTTTCTTTACATTTCTCAGTTGTCTATTGTACTCTTAGATATAGTAGTTAAATGTTAGCTTTTAAACATGATTTTAAAAGAATAAATTATAAAGGAATTAACTTTCTCTAGTTGTATAAAACTATCACTGATTCAAGATAGTAAAAAAAAAAAATGCATTATCTTCCAGATAATGGCAATCCAATAAATCCCTAGAAATATGTAACATGCTTCTCAAAAACGCCACCTACAAGCACTAACTGGCCTGAAATTTGCTGTGTAGAGTAGGCTGGATTCAAACTCAGATCTGCCTGCCTCTGTCTCCTGAGTGCTAGGATTAAACGTGTGTGCCACCATGCTGGGCAAACTGTGTATTTTCATATTCAAAAAACTTAACTGATTGAGTTGTTGGGTCTCTCTGTGGTTGAATATTTGTCTCTTATGCAGGAAGCCCTGGGTTGGGCTATTAGTAACACATGGATGGTATGAAAATCAACATATTTAAGTATTTATAAAGGCTACTCTAGGACCTTCAATTCAAAGTGTGTAAGCCAAATGTGGTGGTGCAGGGCTGTAATCTTAGCACTTGGGAGGTGGACAGAAAGAATCAGGAATTCAAAGCCAGCTCAGTCAAGTGTTTGAAGCCAACAAGGACTTCGTTAGACTTTATCTCAAAAACAAGACCAATACTCTCAACTGTGTATCATTTGCAAGGTAGAACCCCAGAACCCCAGATTTTATTCCAGACTCACTGAATCTGGATCTGCATTTTCATAAGCTTTCAAGTTGACCTGGGGAACACTGAAGCTTCTCACTGACTTGAGTCTCTGGTTCTGTTTCTAACACTAGGGGTGGGCTTAAAAAAAAAAAACAAACAAACAAACAAACAAAAAAAACTGGTGCCATTCCCAGTATGTTCTCTGTCTCCTCTTATAGTTAAAGATGTGAGCTTTGAGCTGATGCTTGGTCACCTGCCATCCTGGACTCTAACCTCCAAAAACTGTAAGCCAAAAATAAAGTCCTTTTTCATAAGGTGACGTGGTTATGGTGTCTTGCCTTAGCAATAAAAAATTAACTAATATATTCATAGATGTAACAATTTGTTTGTGTGGATAACTGGTAGGGTGGGTAGGTCTCAGAATACTCAAAGATAAAGCAGACGGAGATATAAAAAGGTTGATACTAAGCTATACAGTCTGTCTTTCTTTCTTTCTTTCTTTCTTTCTTTTCTTTCTTTCTTTCTTTCTTTCTTTTTTTTTCTTTCTTTTCTTTTTCTTTTTTTTTGTGAACATTGACCACAGGCAAAAGAGCTCTTACCTTCAGGGATTTGAAACAACTTTATGGATAGATCATCAAGTCTTTACTAGGAAATCTAGAGTGTTGAATCTCGATGCTACTTGGCAAAGATGGTTGGGTTGTTAGAGTTGAGAGAGAAACCTCTATCTTCTAAAGAATCTACATTTTATTTTATTTATAAAAAATGTTTAGAAAATACTGGTCAAAAATTGACTTTAAAAAATAATTAAAATACAGTTAAAGATGTAAAACTCATCAGATTATGTTCTAGAGACCAGTAATGAGTAAATTCTCCCTAGATTTTATGAACAATCTTTATTTACAGAAATCAAACCTGTCCAATAACAATATGGCAAAGAAATACATATGAAAATCTGCTGCCATTGTATTTTTATGGTTTTATTGCATATTTACAATGTGGGCACATTATAAGGATATACAGTAGAAGCCAAATTTCCCAGCCCTTAAAAATCCTATAGGAAAGGTTAGATAAATCACACACGGGTATTTGAACATGGGTATTGGAAACATAATATATGATCATAATTTCACAGGTGAATATCATCTAATAGAACAGAAGATGAGGATAATACATAGTAGAAAAAAGTCACCCAAGTATGAAACTAACAAAGTTGGGCTGAAACGATGAAGACTATGACATTTAAAGGCTAGAATGTCTACAAAACACACCTATCCGCTATGTAAACTGTGAGGTAGAGTTCTTCCCATCCCATTGTCTGCTTTCCTGACCACACTGGGCACGTCCCTGCATAGGTGTTTTTCTCACGCTGTGGTACCAGGAACTGACTCCTGTTTATGTTCTTGGTATTTTATTCTGCCCCCTCTACTTCCATCATAAAGTGTTCTTTACTTAACTCAGTGATGTGTCTTACTTTACTTACTGAAAATGGGTGGTAAATGTAACATAATTGGGCTAGTGCTGTTTTTTCCCAGCTAATAATTAGCCTGCTTAGAGAGTCGAGTCTCTCACAGAGTGGAGCTAATTCTAAACTTTCACGTCTGAGGAACCGCTCTGGGAGCTGTTTTGTGACGGACAGCATCCCTTTCCTCATATACCACCTACCACATTCAAATATGAGTGACATCATTTCTACCCACAACTTGTCTTACTATTTCAACATGGCAATCAGAAAATTTGTTTACAACTTTTTACACACCCAAAATATAAAAATCAGGGCACAGAACAACCATACTGGGAAAAAGAATAATAGTTTCTTTTTTAAAACCACTCTGCAAGCCAGCAATTCTAAGAATTTACTCATGAACAAACAAATAACTATATTCATGCAGATGTTCTTAATAATGAGCATTGCAACTTTGCTCATAATTGGCAGTCCTGAAAACAGCCCAGTTAGCCAATAGGAAACTGGGAAAGCATGTGGCAATATACGATCATGGGACATCACTTAGCAATAAAATAGGGATGAATTAATAATATACCAAGTCCACAAATAAACCTCCCAAATATTACAGTTGTAAAGAAGCCTTGATGTGTGACGTTAATTAAAATAAGTTCTAAAAATAGAACAATCTAACTTACAGTAGAAAGGAAGAACAATGCTTGACATTTGGGGACAGTGATGAATGAGAAGGGAGAACTTTCTAGAGTGGTAGATGTCCCTTTCTATAGCAAGCCACGTAATTATGAAACAGACCATGGGAATGTTCTATGTATGTCCATTTCATGAATGCAATCTTATGTCCAAAAGAAAGCAAATATGGAGCCCTGGCAAGTGAGAAATATGCTAATGTATTTAGATGAAAGCATGTAGAGATCTGCAGTTTCAGGTCCATCAAAAAATAATCTGGATGGATGGGAGAGGCATGTGACAATGCAAGTGTAACTAATACCGAGGGTGAGGATGCTATGAAATTATTTAAAATTTTACAGACTTAACATGTTTATATTGAAACTTTGGGAAACAGAAGTTTTGACATTTACCCACCCCCCACTCCAAACACTCTTACAACATGAATGACCAAATACTTCTATGTGTCAGTTTAGAAAATTAAATTTCTCTTCAGAGTGTGAGGTGAGCAATGCAGCTCCCAAATCCACTCGTAACTGCCCAAGTGATACTTAGATCTTCTCACAACTCTGAAGAACTACATCTACCCTGATGTAGTTCCCTGAGCAACTTCACTGGTTGTTAAGACTAACACCCGAGCTAAGATGCAGACACACTCTTCAGAGACCAAGCAACCATAAGAATGGTTAGAGATCCATCTTATAAACAAAAACAGTCAGGAAAATAAGAGATGAAAGATGTGATACAGTGGACAGGCATTGTCTTCAACCTTCAAAGAGAGACCTATGCATCCCCCTGAGGACTGTGCATTGGACTTGTAAACACTTGTTAAGATGTTCCCTCAAGATTCAGTACGAACCGGCCTCCGAGTGCAACACCCTGTCAGACATGCTGGTCCACATGTCTCTCTTCAAACTCTTCAACTCTGCTCTTAATACTTGACAGTAACTATTTTTAGCCATGTTTGGAATTCCTGTATCATGACATATAAGAATTATATACTGCATCTGGTCTCATTAAGAGTTCTCACAGAAATAATCTTGAATTATGAAACACTTACTCACCAGCATTCAAAATATTTAGTTTCAGTGCTGGAATTCTTGTTCCTTGAAGATCTTCATGTTCTAGCACAGGTTCTGCCTCTTCCTGAAGTGTACAGACTAGTGTTTATTCTCGTTTGCTTTCAACTACCACTGCAGCATTAAGTCGTACTGAGCATCACCAACAGAGCGGTGCTATCATGGCACACTTCAAGTCTAAGCTCTATTACAGGACCAGTCTTTCACTGCCTGAGTCTGTCAAACTGCCTTTTCTCTAACCAAAGCCAACACTAATGGTTGTCTCAAGTCCTGCTTACCTCAGTATTGGGAGATCTTACAAATATCCTCAGATGTATGCTCTGGTTTTTATAGCTTGTTCCTTTCTCATACACTCCAACCATACCTTTGGCTTGTTAGCTAACGGAGGAAATGGAGTTGTCTCATGTCCTGTCAAACACAACCTAGATGGCATTTGTGTCTTGTCTTCTATCTTACTGTTCTAACATCTTCCCGTAGCAGGGTATTTGTCAGCTTTAAAGCTTCATTATACTGATGAGAGCACCAGCTCCACCCTCAGGATGTAACGCACATTTCTTATCCACTGGTGAGATAGGGGTAGAGGGGAAGAGTGTAGGGATGAAGGGCATAGGGCTTTGTGAGCTGCGGTAGGGGTGAGAGAGTAGGGGTGAAGGGGAAAAGGTGAGGGGAAGGGGTGAAGAAGGGGGTATGGAGCAGAGGAGATAAAACAGTGTGTCCTGTCTACCACTCCATGAATGTCACTTGAGACAGAGCAAGATTAAAGAATACTATTTTCTTTGAAAAGATTATAGCAATGATACCGTCCACTGTATATTCCCTTGAGTTTTTAATACTTCTGTAAATGATTACATTTTGTTATTGAAATTGATGATTTACACATTTCATATTTTAGAGTCTCGGGGATAGTCATTGACATATATGATTCTGAGAAATCAAGGAGTGTCAAACTGGTATTCACTTGGTTTCACCAAGATATTTATTGGCTACATGTAAGAAAATACTTTCTGCTCTCAAGCAACAATATTTATGTCTAGAATTGAAAGTTAATATTGGTGCTGTTTGGCTTTCTTCGTGCCATCTTTTTAAATCCTGGAGAGCTTTTCCTTTGGGTGCTTAATCAAAGACAGCACCATTGCACAAGTCTTATTGTGGATAATAGCCTATTTATGCATGCTTATTTCAGCCTATACCTTCTCTGCAAACTCAAGATCGACAGCACTGCCTCAGCTACGGTATCTTTAGTTCTCAGCATCATGTTTGTATTGTGACTCAGTGTGTTTTGGGTAGGATGCGAGACATGCGTAAGAACAACAACCTCTTCTGACAAGTACTTTAGCATATGGAGGAACGCTGATGGTCTCTACAAAGTACACTGTGCAGTGGGACGCATTCACCCAGCCTAGTAAGCATACCACAGCGTGCAAGGGGGTTTAGAAGAGAAAGCAAGATGTGCTTAGCAACTTGTCATGTTCCCACTGAGAATGAGACACAATACGAACGGCATACCAGACATCAACGGAGAGTAACGCAGTGACAGACACATGACGAGGAGGTAACATTCACGGGCCACTTTTAATCGCAGTGAAGTACGAGATCCAGCCCACTGTCCTGGACTGAATGGCGGCTAACAGGCTGAGCTCTCACTAGTATCACTAATGACTCCCTGTAAAATAAGGTCAAAACGATGAGAACTGGGAATGCAGCCAAACTGGTCTCAAAGGAAGTTATCGTCTTTGCATCAGAGCTCTGCTGAGTCAGATATCTACTAAGAAAAGACTTCAAATTGCCATCCTGTCTGTTAAGTTTACACAGGAACAAAGACAGGCATAGGCAAAAAAAAAAAAAAAAAAAAAAAAAAAAGGCCAGACACAAAAGTTACCCAGCTAATATGTCAGTCAACCTCCAGGAAGGGCTAAAATAATGCAGATGGCTGCAGCATTGAACCAGTAAAAAGGAAAGTATTTCTTTTTAATGACATTTGTAGGTCAATGTCAGTATTAATATAACAAAGGCTGAGATTTCAAACAAACGGAAGTCACCTCCTTCATCTGTCCTCTAACTGGGGACCACATGAGGAAAGTCGTTTTGGGCATTGCTGGGTTTTTATTCATAACTCTTGTGTATCTATAAAGATACATGCAGAGAAAAAGGAGTCCACATTTGCCAAAGAGGAGTGACTATGTTCATTCTGCATATCTAGTTTCATTTGACTGTTCAACATACATGGCATTTCCATGTTTTGTCTTACTTCACTTTTTGCAAGAAAGAGGGCTTAAGGTATATGAAAATTAACTCCTTTGAAATATGCATCCATGAGCTGATGGCATAATTACCAAGTCAAATAAAAATACTGATGATGCTGAAACTCAGTAAAAAGAAATAGATTCTGGAATATAAAGAAACAAACATCTAAAAGTTACATGTCTAAGGATCTAAAACATCAGACACATTCTATGGAAGCAGACTTACAAGTCAGTCCTAACTCTAGGAAAAAAAACAAAACAAAACAGAGTTTAAATACACCTCAGACTGCAGTACTGGAGAATTACTACTAATTCTTACAAAGGAACACAGGTGTAGGACCGAGCATGCTACATACAAGGAAAGGTGTGTAACAACCACAATACATGTAGGACAAGAGTCAGCCCCCAGAAGGACCTTATGGTGTAACAGGAAAGTTAGCACCATCATGAAGACTGAAGAAAGAATCACAGGAGCTCCTAAACACAGGAGGAAATCCCTGAAGGAGGGTTATCAAGTACAGAAAGAACTTCTGCATGGTCTCAAAGGCAGTGTAAAGTCATGGGGGGAAGCTGGATCTTGCCCTGGACACTGTGGCACCATTAATCAAAACTACTCCAGGAAAAAAAGCAAGTATGATAGTCTTTCATTTAGGAGGAAATGACAGGGAGTCAGCTGAAAGCCATGCATTTCGGATCAGACAGGAAATGCAGGACACTAGGGATGGGATGCCTGATGAGACAGAGCTGAGGACAGCAGCAAATGCGCATGTACAACAGACCTATTTTAAATGAGTCCTAAACACGCCCTTACATGGCAGGAGAGTGCATCACTGAGGGATGGAACACTGTTCGGGAGAGATACTAGAAACGAGAGAAAGGGAGGTGATGTGTCAGAGAGCAAAAACATTCAATTCGGTAACCAGAAGACTATGGCTGATTTTCAAAAGGACCGTTTCCTGTAAAGTAAGGTGCAAAGCTGACTGAAAGGTGTCACAGAGTGAAGGATGAGGATGGACGGAATTCATCAAGGCTGGCAGAGAAGAAGGCTGGAGAAACCGGCTTTAGCATAGGAAGGTACATGAGTGTCTCTACAGACTGGAAAAATAAACCAGCATACAATTCTTTGCATAATTTTGTACTGATAAGCCCAGTTAATTTTCACCTTAAAATATATTCTAAAATTAAAATTAACACAATGTTAAATTATATACATTTTATAACTTAATACAAACATAAAAGCATTACCATTTTATGACAAATTTTATTTCTAAAGATCTGTACATTTTTGTGACTATACTTCAGGATGATTTTTGCCTCTAGTATCATGAGATATTAAATATTATTAACAATTTCTGCTTTAGTTCCAGAGTGATTACTGTGATATAAAAGATTACATTGAAGTAAGTGTGCATACCTTCATCTTTAGCCCTCCTTCCCCACAGACAAAATGTCTTCAGGGTAGTTAATATTTTGGACACCATTTTCAAGAGAAAAATTTAAAATATTCTATTGTTATGTTCTTAAAGGTCTAAATTGTTCCTCACAATAAACATGCTTGTTTTTTATTATATACACATGCATACATATGAAATTCTTGCCTAAAATACATGCATCCACCATCAAAAACAATGATTAACCCGTCCTTACAATCCTAAGAATGCCCCTTTAGTAAGGCACTCGTGTTTAGAATCAGGATGTAACTACCAAATTAAATAAGATGTTTAAAGAAGATTTTTATTAAGCACAAACAACTTTTAATACATTATGAATACAATAGGAAAATGTCTTTCAATGAATATGATATATCAAAGATCTGAAGGGCTTTCTTCATATAGACAATAAAAATAATCAATTTTGAAGAATTACAAAGTAAAGTTTTGAGGACACCACTATTCACTAACAGTCTAACTATGGTCTAAATACCCTACATCACCTGGGGAGGAAGGGCAGCCATGTTTTATAGAGAATTCCTAAACTCTGATTAGCACCATTCAAAGCTTAGTATCAGTTGTTCGTCTACAAACTGACAAGTCAGGTACAGCGTGAAAGCAAGGACTCAGTGCGTGGTTACAGTCCCTTCTTTTATGATACCAGGAGTCTACAGTCTCAAAGCATGTTATGTGATTATGCCTTGGTAGTCGAGAAATGTTAGCATTTAGGAGAGATGTGTTGTGGGAAGAAAGGAGGCTGATCCTGCTGTGAAATGCATCGTAATGAGCTGTGGCTAACCCCGTAGTATGCCAACAACAAAGATGTGTGGGCATATGACCTGTAGATCTGTGGGAGCTGGGGACATTAGCTCTCCGTGGCCACCAATTCAGGATGTCTCAGCTGCTGCCTTTTGAGACTGACCAGTTTCATTCTGTCTCTGATGTGTTCTGCAGTAGAAGCCATGTCACTTGGACTCCCAAAATATTGTTCAGTTCTAAAATTAGAACACACAGAAATCATACAGGTTAATCCAAAATCATTTAACTGTAACAGGTGCATAAAAGCAGATGAAGTTATCATAAAATATGATATAACCTTTGAGTATGAACTAGTTCATCTGGGGCAGTGACTTGTACCTATAATCCAGTTCTGCTGGGATTGCTCTCTCGCTGCAGGTAAATCATATGACATTAAGCTACTTTTGACAGTTCAAATCCAGGTATCCCTAGAGATTGTCTCAGTGTAGATTATGAATGATGTTCTTCCAAGGGAATAAAATGGTAATCTTTTTCAATATGAATTCTAAATACTCACTGGAAGTTTGTGACATAGCAGTATGTCCCGTGTGTCTCATTTAAGTTCTGTCTATCTGTTTGGCTTCAAGAAGCCCCCCACTGCTGTGACCTGAAAAAACACAATTATCCCACCTGCAGCTGCAGTCACTGCTGGGAGGTAAGAAAAGGAGCCAATACCGTGGGCTCTAGCTTCTATCCTCTGCTATCATCATACTTCCACAAAGCAAGGATACTTACTTCTACCTGATGGCTTGGTTTCTCTATTGTTTGAATTACATTTCCTTTGCCCTACCTCTCAGTGACTCACTAACAAGTTCTATATCTCCAGGTATGAAACTCTTGATTCTTTTCCTGGCTTATTTCACCTTTGAAAATAAAAGGCAGGGTACAGACTAGGGCTCGGTAACTCTACATATGAAAATCCCAGGATGCCTTAGAGCCCGACGATAAGATGACAGGTTTGAAGATGGACAGACCTGAGACTGTATCCTAAGTCCAACACCTAGAAACTGGGAAACCTGGCTTACTCTGAGCCTCAGATCCTTCAGTTCTAAATCTGGCTCTATCTGGATTAGCAATGAAGATGAAGAGCTGAAGCCACTTGACTGGTGCATCTCACTAGGCCCAGTCCTTCCCCAACCTCCCGCTCTGAATGAGGCCCGCCGTCTCAGAACTCCCAATAATCACCACAGCCAGGCTCCAAGCTCACGGCTCAAACTAATCTGTCATCATCCATCTACAAGTTGTGACGACGCAAATCTAACATCAGCAACACCAACTGTCACTGCTGCCAACAGTGGTCTGGACTTCTTTCCAGTTTACTGTAAGAGTGAAAACGTGGACCAAAATGAAGATATTTAGCTTTCTAAAGAATAGACTGATAAGAACATGCACCGTACCCATCGGGGTAAACCACGGGGATAGTGAGTCTATCCAGAAGTGATTTTCCAATTGCTTCAATTTCCTCAAACTGCTCCTCATCATTCATCGCTTCAGGCTCTTCTGGGCAGTCTTGCAAAATCTGTAGCAAACAGAGGGCAGCACCAATCAAGAAATGTAAAAGGGAATTAGGCCTGTGCAAACTTTGTAAGCTGAGAAGGTGTTTGGTTCTATGCTAATGTCTTTATAAGCATTGCTGTACAAGACTAGTAAAGAAATAATAATCACAGATGAAGTATATCTCTAGTAAACAAATATAATCAAAAGTACAAAACAATCTCCATCGGCTTCTAGGGAAAACTGAATGGAGTGCTGTTTGGAAAGTGAATGGAACTTGTGCTTAAGAAATAATTTATCTCTAGCTCATTAGGCAACCACTTGCTAAACATTTAATGGATGTTTATTTAGCAGTCAAGTGTGATTGTCAGACAGACTCTGTTCTGAAGGAGCTTACAGACTTGAAAACTCAAGACACTAAGCTAAACAATATAGAGCATGCAAATACACTTCTGTGAAAACCTGCCTGGCTCCTTTTATCTGTGATTTCACTGTTATAATTCAAATATAGGAAACTGTCCCATTTTGAAGACCTTTTATTCTTTTGGGTTTTTTTTAATTTAAAATTCAAAATTTAGGGCTGGAGAGATGGCTCAGTGGTTAAGAGCACTGACTGTTCCTTCAGAGGACCCAGGTTCGATTCTTAGCACCCACATGGCGTTCACAATTGTGTGTAACTCCAAATCCAGAGGATCCATTGCACAAGGTATATATATGGTACATGTGTCTGTGCATGCAGGCAAAATACCCCCAACACAAAAAGTTACATAAATAATTTTTAAAAGAATCTATTTATTTTTATAGACCTTTTATAGAGTTCTTGATTTAAAAATATCCTCACACTTTAAAATAGCCCCAAGCCAGGGTGGGCTTCAGGCCCTGCGATGGCTGCACAGGCATGCCCCCCGCCCCCGTTCAAGGCCATTAAACACAACGCTTGAGGTCTACACTTTTTTCTCAATGAGCCACATGTTGTGTAACAATGAGAATGTTCACCGAAATAATGAGTCTATAAACAAGTCAAGCTATCTCCTATCTTTCCAATCATCTTCATTAGGGCTTTCGTTTGTCCGTTGTTTGTTGTTCCAGGTTGGGTCTCTTCTCTCTCTATGGCTCAGCCTGCCCTTGACTTGTGATCTTCCTACTTCATTTTCCAAAGGACTGAGACTACAGGATGAACGTAAGATGCTCAGCTCTGAGGTCCCTGTCTCACTGTTCTGTCCTGCAGTGAAGCTGCAGCCGAGGCTTTCCACACAGTACTGCATATTTAAAATCCCTACATATAAATTCCTGCTGTAAGAGATCAACACAAAAGTAACTACCTAGTTATGTTTCCTTCTTGAATGGGATGTTCTCAGCTACTGTGAGGAGAAATGGGCTCTATCAAAAACCTGCCCAAATAACAATACTATTTTTACTGCCAGCTTCTATAACTAATGACATACAACTATAAAAAAGAAATACCAGAATCTTTGACAATAATCATGGAACAATGGTTTTTTTGTTTGTTTGTTTTTTAGTTTCATTAGTTTACCCTTACCCTTACCCCAGCCCTTACCCTAAATTATGCAATCACAAGGTAACTTTTAAAAACTTTCTGACAATTACTAAAAATGTAATTGCCAAAACAGTTTCCTTTCCTGACCAATGACAGAGGCTGACAAGGTAACAGCAGAGCGCAGACAGAGCCTGGACCTGGATTGGGCTGTGTGGGCAAGGAGAGGCAAGGGGAAGCCAGGACTCCTGCAGCTCTGGAATCCTCTGGCCAAGCACTCCAGCACAGGGTCAGCTCAGGAGACTTAGTATAGACAGACACTCTTAAGACAACACACACATTCAAATGAACCTTAGCAACAGAATATATGAATAGCAACACACACAGATTCATCATATAATCACATTACTCCAGTTAACATTTTAAATGCTGGCAACTTTTTGTTATGGGAATACACTGGGGCTGGAGAAGGGGTCAATGGTTAGAATACTATCTACTTTTCCAAAGGTCTTTGGCTCAATTCCCAGTACCCACATGATTACTGTCTGTTACTGTTACCAGTACCAAAGTTACTGTCTGTAACTCCAGTCCCAGAGGAATTTGACACCCTCTTCTGGTCTCTGAAGGTACTGCATACACCTGGTGTACAGACTTAAATTCATGTAAACACTTATACACATAAGATTAAAAAAAACAATCAAACAAGTTTTTAAAGAGCCTGCCTACCTTTTCAGCATTTGAATGAAAGGCAATAGCCATTTCCAACCTATGCACTCTCTCTTCAGATGCTACTGTGAACTGCTTCCACACTCTGTTCAGTCGAGGAAGTGTGTCTCCTGAGGACCGGGAAGTACAGCGCAGAGACTGGCAGAGCACAACTGTGGCCTGCAGCAGCTGTCTGCCATAGTCGTAAGTGCTCTAGGAAGGAAAATAACCACGGAGATAGAATGCAAGAATTCAGATGAAGGGGGAGGAGAGAGGAGGAGGGAAGAGGAGGGGAGAGTGTGGCACCACTAGATATTAATACTACACAGTCCAGTGGCCTTAGAGATCTGATAATCATCAAGAGGAGGAAAAGTTAGCCACATACTTTATATTACATCTATAAAAGTAAAATATAACCATGTGAACTCCATACTATAGAAAATATCACAAACACACTCTCGATCCCAAAACAATTTTGTATATTATACTAATTTTAATGAGATACTAGGAGTGTTGCTTTTAATTTGCTGTTATTAACAGATATTATACATTGATTCTGTGAACCGTTAGACAGTCCACACAATAGCACAACATATAATACTAAATACAGGGCACACAAAGACCCTACACTCAAAGTGAGTTTATGTGCACCAGACGGCATTTTCTTAGCTCTATGTAGCAAAATTGACCTTCTTGGACCTGGTTACCTCTTTATCTAAAGTTACACCATAATCTAGCTGAAAGCTATTCACATAGGGCACTTGTAGAAAAGAAGACAAGTTCTGTACCTGTGCAACATCGACAAATTTTCTGTGTTTTTCCAGTAAAACCTTTGTCTCCTGAGCATCATCACCCAACCTGATGTGGGTCTTCAGCAGGGCATCCAGAAGTTCACTTAGCCATTCTACCGCCTACATGAAAATACAGAATAAAACCAGATTCGTAATTCTCTTCTTGTATTAAATATGGCATCTGTACAGAACTTACTTCTGTTTCATTAGTTAGTTCTTTAATTCTAACTTTGGCTTTAGCATTTATTTGATGTCATACTCTATGAACTAATGATCTCCTCTGTCCCTCAAACTTCTGCCTCAAATGTCAAGGCTGGACCTACCGAAGAGAAGTGCTCAATGCAAAACTAGCATCATATGACCCAAGGCCATGGGTCCCTGTAGTAGAGTTCTGCTGGGATCTCATTACAGATGTGATTAAGTTTTTTTTTTCTGATACTAAATGCATGATTACATAAAGCTGTTTATGTAGTACTGAGAATTCTTTAATGGGTGGAAAGGAGGGTGCTTCACTAGTCTCCATTCCAGTATAGAACTAACAACTGAGTTGACAAAAATAATTAGTAGATGTTCCCAGTCTCTAAATCAACAGAGGGTTTCGCTGGGGGTGGGGTCAAATGAGACCAGTTAACTAGCTGAATACCAAGCTTTATTCTCTACAGGAGAAACAAGAACCTGATGTAATAAACTGACTTTCTTAGCACCACAGGAGTCCACTTTGTTCACAGTTATGTGAACTCAACTTTCTAACTTAAATTTATAATGAAATAAGTCTAAACCAACCTCCTATTCAGTTAACCAGGCCTTACCTGTGAAGCATCCTCTTCACATTTAAACAACTGCACCATCTGAAGCATCTTCAGCCTCCGCACATCTACCATGTCCTCACATCTAATGGACCAAACACAAACTCAGCTTACTATTCTGGTTTCAGTGATTGTCTGACACACGTGTTTAACAGAACACTAAAGTACTTAGTCCTACGCTAAGAACTGCAACTATTTTGTACTGACTTGTCAGAAGTTTATGAATATCTACTCTATTATCTATGTTACATCAAGACCTCAGAATACCTGGAATGACACTGAATGACAAACCCTCTTGAGGATAGCATGGATTCTGCAAAATATTGAAGCAAAGCATAAATGCAGTAGTCCACCAAAACCCAAAGAAACTTCCATTGCCAATTTTATTAACGAAGCTTCAAAGATAAAAGTGTAAGAGTTTAGAAGATGATGTTTCTTGGAAACTTAATTAATATATTTTATCAAATTATATTAGCTGAAATAATATTAAATTCTGAATTTAAAATGTATATCTATACCTTTAAATAAAAAATAGCCCACAGATCTTCTGAGTTAAGACAGACAAAGTACAGAGCACTATCTGGTCTCACTGTGGTCGGCATGGATAAAGAATATACAGAGCAAACTCCAACAGTGTCTTGGTGAAACTAAGACACTGACCCATTTCCTTCATTCCACCCAGTTCCATGAGAAAGCAGGAAGTGGACTCTTGTAAAGCCCCACAGATCAGAAACAAGTAATTCAACGGTCCAGGCTCTACAGTCAGTGTCCCTGAATAAAGTCTAATGATAACCGGAACTAGCTTACAACAGACTACTTTTTAGGTAAGGATTCTCATTCACAGCCTAATGTTAATACAGCTTCTTAAGCTAAGTCTACAAGTGACAGAAGGGAAATAATGATGATTTCCAAAATATAAAACAAAGTATCTAAGACACCTTAATTATAAAGATGATTAACACATATAAGCCTATACATGCTTTGTGTTATTGGGAAAATAACACAGCTTACATTTAAACTGTACATCATTAAAGCACACATTTTGGAAAATGTTCCTGGAAAATGAACTTTAGATAGGTAAAATGATAAAAACTGTTACAGATCCAGCACTTTGTGGGGGTGGAAGTGACTCGAGTGCCTAACATAAGCATCTACTGGACAGGAAACAAGAAGATAAGGAAGTACTGGATACGTGATAAATACAACATGTTTGAGAAACCAAGCAAGTGGACTTCTGTGGATGTTACAGACACTAAGACTGCAGAGCTGAAGGCGGCCTCCCATGTGATCCTAAGGGCACAGCTTCATCTCAGAAGACAGGCCCAGCGTAATTCCTTCCAGCATATATGTCTGATGAGAGTAGTCCATAGTCGGCTGTCTCCTACCAGCCTCCTGTCACCAGAAGTCCATGCCTCCACCCACAGAAGACATGATGAATGCTGGCACGAGACCCTTGAGGTCCCCAGCTATCCTTTTGTTGTGAACAGAAGACTGATAAGGAGTATCACTTTAAGATGGATAATGGTGAAAAGCACCAGCATCAAGAACAGTTTAGAACATGAAGCTAAAGATGAATCACAAACATGCTCAGGCAGACTTGGTAAACTACAAGGCAGTTCAATTAAAGTAATGGAGGCAACTGTGAAAACATCTGTATAATCAACAGCTGGGGCCTTTAAGTGACATCACCTGGGGCTCTGCGGCTCATTCGAAGTTCAGGGCCTGTCCATATTAGTGGACAGCATCTAGTAGTGTGGAGCAAGGCACAGAGTCAGAAGGTGATAAAGAGGAAACGCCTAAGTATGTCTGGGAAGGGATCTGTCCCTAGAAGTGTTAACCAGGCTCTACAGAAAAAATAAAACTTGAGGAAGATGAGGAGGAGGAAACTGAAGAAGCAGCTCCAGTACAGGAATCCAGGAATCTGTACAAGATCCTGCAGCCAAAAACAAAACAAAACAAAAACAAACACCAACAACAACAACAACAAAATAGAATGGAAAAGACTTAAAACCATCAACACCAGGATCAAAGGTCGAGAATCAGAAACAAACAAAAGAAAAAAACAGCTGGGCAGTGGTGGCTCACGCCTTTAATCCCAGACTTGGGAGGCAGAGCAGGTGGATTTCTGAGTTCGAGGCCAACCTGTCTACAGAGTAAGTTCCAGGACAGCCAAGGCTACACAGAGAAACCCTGTCTCGAAAAAACAAACAAACAAACAAAAAACAAAAAAAAACAACAAAAAAAACAAAAAAAAAAAATCAAAGAACCCAGTTCCATAGATATTAAGCAACAAAGAAGCAAGTATAGAGAGGAAACGGTCTCTTAACAAAGTGAATTCTAAGTTCATCAATTACTCAAGAATAGCTTCCAGATGATAGACCAGGAGGCCCCTGGAGATCTCTGGCAGTGGAGAAGTTCAAACATTTACAGCATTCCATCTTACTTCACTGCTCAGCAGCTGATATCTGGCTGTGTTTTTTATAATGGGAAGTGAGAACAGTGTTTAGTAAATGTTGCCCAGACCCCACTGCCAAGAGTGTGCTGTCTAGATGCCTGTTGCATTTTCGAGGATGGAAATCCACTTTTACTTGGTCTTAGACATGCATGGAATGTAAGGACAGGACATGGGGTCAGATCTGGAAATGGTTCGGACACAAAAGTAAAGGTATGAAAAAGCTGGTATTCTAATCACAGAAATGAGAGTCAATGGCCTCATCTGATTCTTTTCTTTTTTATGTGTATGAATATACAGTAGCTGTCTTCAGACACACCAGAAGAGGGCATCAGATTCCATTACAGATGTTGTGAGCCATCATGTGGTTGCTGGGAATTAAAACTCAGGACCTCTGAAAGAGCAAGCAGTGCTCTTAACTGCTGAGCCATATCTCCAGCCCTTCATCTGGTTCTTGTACATAAGTAGATTTCTCTTGCCTACAGCAGCCTGATGAGCAGCAAGGTCCGAGGCAGGAAAGAACAAACCTTGAGCATCTGAAGGGTGTAAGAGAACAGGAGGGTTAAAGACTCAGAGATAAATGTTAAATTTGGTAGCCGACAGCAACTTGAACAGGAAACTAGGAAAGAGAGCAAAGTTTGGGGGAAAAAGAATCTGATCTAGACAGAGTTGGTTTGACGGAAATGTGGCACATCTAACTAGAGGTCTTCTGGTGGTGTCCTGAGTCAGAGAGCCCTTGATAACTAGCAAGCCCTGAGTATGTAAGGCACACTCAGAGAAACACCCAGAGAGGAGAGTGAGACCCAGGAGCCTAGAAGTCCTAACTTTAGCAATAGAAAGAGAAACCAGAAGGGATGGAGCCAAGAGGGGGCTTTGAAATAAGACACAGATGTCACTGACTTTCAAAGAGACAGCACTAACAGTGGCCATTGGTATTTAGAATCAACATGGGTCAGGTCCTGTTCCCTGTTTTTTCCAAAACTGAGCATTTATAAGATACAGTGATAAGAAGTTACTGACACTAGAACAAGAAAGCAGACAGGGATTGTGAAGGCAGACAGGAAATAGAAGGATAGAATATAATGCAGAGAAGTAAGGAGCTCAGGTTACACCTGCACATGAGTGAGCTCTGAGGACAAGTGGTAGCACTGGAAGACAGTGGGCTGAGAGCAAGCCACCTCCACCATGCCAGTCTGGGTACAGATTTATTATACTTCCTATTGGAGACCTAAGTACTCACAGGAGAGCCAGAACCAGGGTGGACAAGAAACGTCGCTGGGGTGAGAAGACAGGAGAGTATCAGAGAAGCCAGAGCACAAACACTTGGACTCACCCTAGAAACGGATGGTAAGGACCATGCAGGAGGGCAGGGTACAAAGGGATCCCCTGCCCTGTGACTCTTCATGATGTACAATGGAAATTTCTGTAAAAGTTCCCATGACTTAAGTTTGCAGGTGTGCAATATTCCCTACAACCATATCAGATTACCTATCTGTGCCTATTCTTGCTTCTGTGTAATTTTAATCTTTTACTTTCTAACCCTTCCAGGTCACTATTATAGACTGAGTCTCTAGACCAGTGGTTTTCATCTTCTTAATGCTGTGACCCTTTAATACAGTTCCTCATACTGTTGTGACCCCAGACTATAAAATTACTTCATTGCTACTTCCTAACTGTAACTTTGCTACTGTTATGAATCGTAATATAAATATCTGATATATGACCCCTCCCAAAGGTTGAGAGCACCTGTTCTAAAACCTTAAAGTTCCTGTTAGTCTAACAAGGGAGATAAAATCGGTGTCAGCCCACTGTCATAATCCTACAGCCAACACAATAATGGATATACGGCATAAGAAAATGAGATACAGAAACAACTACGTAAGACTTAACAGAACTCTAAACTAAGAAAACAGGAAAAGCCCGTCTCCAAAAAGGTCGTCTTAAAGCAGATATGAATTATCTGAGAATAACTAAAATCTTTACAACTGAGTAAAAGGGAGACATGCTTCTTCATCTAATGAATTAGCATTAGTTGTCAGAACAAGTGTATAGAAATTATCACACTCACCTCAAATCTACTCTATACATAGCATATAACAGGTAAGAGATTTGAGTTTGCAAAATATAGAGTATTTAACTGTTATCATGTTATCTTGATAAAATTTAACATTAACATTTAAACTTTGCCTTTGTTTCCTAAGTTGCATGTCTTCCATCACTCCTTGTATGTGGTCCACGTTTTCTTTATTTTCAATAGTAACATCCTTTCCATAGGCCCAGGAAGCCTGATTGGAGATCTGATCCAGGAGACCTTGACCCTTTTCTCGTAAGCCTTGCAATCCCACATCTGAAATAAACAACACTGGATTGAGTCTCTTAACAAGGGTGGTCCCCCAACAGCTACACGTGGGTTTTAAGCTTTAGACAGTGACACACCAGGATGCAGACCTTTGACTATCTCACGCAACAGAACCTTTAAATGGGGCTTAAAGTGGAACTCGTTCCCCTTTGCTGAATACTCCCTAAATGGTATCTTCAAAGCACAAATCTTGAATAGATGACTACTTCTAAAAACTAAGTATGAGAATCTCTATTTCAGCAAATAAGATTTTCTGTTTGTTTCCTCTTGCTTTTGTGTTCCATTGTTTAGGGAAATGGTGCACATATTTTGTTTAAAATGTACAGTATTTGTGAGATAGCAGAATCACTCACACTGTATATGATCAAAGTAAAGGATTACCGCTAGCTATGAGGTCGGCTACTACAGCTCATATGCCACGGTAAACACCATTCAAGATGTACAGACTCCAAGTTAGACACGTGCACAGGAGTTCTCTTTCGAGAAAAAGTGCAGCTCAAGAAAACTTCTGATACTTTACAAGCACATTTGACATATGAAATATTAAATAGTATTATGCATATCATCCATTAACAAAGGCTGCAAGCAAGTAAAACATCAATACAAAAATGCTTTTTAAAACTAATTCCCTGAAGTTGTTTTCATAATGAATTAATTTGGTTCAATCATGTGTCATCACTTTCTTCTACCTCGCCTCACTGTTCGGCATCTTCTTCATTCACTCCTGTTGTAAAATGCCCCTTCTCAGTTTTACTTCCAGCTAGGAAGTTCACCATTTCCTACTGCACACACATGGAAAGGGGCCTGGTGTCGAGTGTCAGAGGTAGGTTAATAGGACTGGGCCACACTTTCCCTTGGAGATTACTCCCAGTGTGGAGACACAATGCACAGAATCAAACCAACTATTTTTTCTCATGGTTAGAATATAGCAACAAACATAACAAAAATCACAGGATAAAACACAGTTTGGGGCATGCAGGGTTTGCCATGGAACACTCAAAACTAATTGCAGTTTCTGCATGCATTACACATAGCTGTCCCTGGAATATGCAAGACATAGCACCTGTAGATTGACTGAGTAACAGGAGGTAAAGTCCTAAGGAAGGCAGGACTGAACAATCACAATGGAAAATAAATGCTTTAGCATAAATTATAATCCTTCATGGGAATAAAACCTTTCAATATTTTGTTTCTGCGTCCACTGCAAATAATAATTAGTTCAGTATATGAATTAACTGTCTAACCATGGTAATATTTTTACAAAGAACTCTTTGGTTTCAGCATTTTTAAATCTGCTTACCAACACTTTTCAGCTTCTCTTCAAGCAGTTTTAAAGTTTGCTGAATCGATGCTCCATCAGCTGGTGCTACGTCTACGCACAACATCCCTAGTAAGCCGTCCAACTGCTGAGACAACTAAAGCAGAGGACAAAGAGACAACCCTGATGTAACCGGCATCTCAAGTCTTCGGTGATTAATGAGGTCATCACACATACACTTGGAAAAACTATGCAGTTAAAAGATAAGGATGTGTAATCAGAAAGCATGTTATCTAGAAGATGGGACACACGGATGCATGCACCAGGAAGGTCAGCAGAGTGCAACAAGTTATTGATGGTTCCATTTCTGTCTATGTTACAAAAACATATGTATTGGGAAACCATCAAAATGAACTACTAGCTTAGAATGCTCTAGTTAAATAGGTTCAATCACATGCAGAACGGCAAAATAACTTAAAGAAATTAATTTCATTACCTCCACCAGAAAATTACTGTCCCAAAAAGTCATCATGGGGCATGCAAACCTACAAAAGTTTTGTACAGATTGTTTGGATCATTTGGAGACAGGGAAGGCAACTGGAGCAGGTACTCACATCTTGGGCCACACCATGAAATTCCAAAGCTGCCTGCAGGAGGTTTTGCCTAAATTCTAGCTGACTGGCCTGTCGATAGCAAACGTCGCTAAGCTGTTGCTGTAGAGACTTCAACTCCACAAGATCTTCCTCATCTCCAGCGTTTAAGAGAGCTGCAATCTGCTGGTTCAGCTCCACATATACTGCAAACCACTCCTGTAACGGGGGCATTACAAAGCAAACTAAAGGTCAGATTTGCTCCTGGGGCACTAATTACAATTTCTCAAGAAGAGAAACAGAAATTTTTGCAAATCAGAATTATTTAAATAGAGGATAATTACATCCTTCCACTATGACCCCCAAATCCGCCCCAAACCAGTTTTTCCTGGGCCTTCTAAATGGCCCTTCTTCCCTGCTCTAAGGGAAGCCTGTCTGCACTCAGAAAACACAGGGGCCCCTGAAGTTTTCCCAGACTAACTATAGTTCTTATGAAGAACATCCCACAGACCCGGTGAGTTCATCCCTCATCATTACCTCCAGACTGTTGTTGTCTACTCCCCCAAACCTCACCACTGCCTCAGCGCATGCTGCTGAATTTGAATTTCTCCTTGCCAGGTCTCCCATCCAGAGTGGGGTGTCGCAAAGGCTTGCCTTTCTCTTAGCAACATTTCCACCATGTAGACATCTACCAACACCAAGTCCTGAATTTGTGTCTTTGACTCCCTGATTCCCCTTCTGAACTGCAGTATTCTTACTTTATCTCACTGATCTATCTTAGACACCACAAAAGCTAACTGCCTGCTACTATCCAGCTCCCTAAATTTCATGAATCCCGTTGTTCTCTGACATCCAAGGACTGATCCCAACTGTCCTCCCTTAGCATGCTCACGTTACAATCCTATCAACTCCACCAATCCATGTCTACAGGGTTACTCTCCACAACTTGGCGGCCTCCTTCTTCCCTCTGTCCTAGGTCACAGACTCATACTACTTCCATTGAGACCCACTGCCAGGCTTCCTTCTACGTATGTGCTCCCCACAACCTAGAACCAGGCTTCTCTGCCCACTGCGACTATACCAGCTCCCATGGCTATGGCGCTATAGCCATGTACTATACAATGGTGGTCAGTAGCAGAACACAATACAACAATGTTCCACAGATTATATAGCATTTCAACATCACGGTCACTCAGTCAATGTTTATGCAACATAAAATACATTTTCAGTGCTGGCCCCCTCCACACTGTTGGGTAGTGAATGGCAGGACAGAATGTCAAATTCTCATGCATGTACATATCCCACGTTGTGCCTTGATCATATCAAAGACCTCAAAGTGTTTTTATTATTAAAAAAAAAAAAAAACGACATACACAATATTAGGTCTTACTCTGCAATATAATTTTCAAAGAAAAATTATTTTTATTCTTCTCTCATCTTTTTCCACACACTCCTGGCACTGTGTCTGTGCTCTCCCCACGCGCACACACACACTTTCCACTGTTGCATTACATGTATCTTATTGGACTCTCTCAGAACCTTGTTTCCCTCATGATCTCTCCTCAGGTTTCACAACCTGCACACACACTCACTTCTCACTGACTATACGCAGGATGACAGAGAATATCCAGTTCCTAAGATCTCACTCCCTGCTTCACTGGAAGAACCTGGAGCCTCTCATGTCCCCACCTGAGACCTTGTGAGCTCTTCTGGAGCCCTGCACCTGCGAGCAGCTGCGCCAGTGCTCTGCAGTCAGTCCACTGCTGCAGACACACAGCTTTGCCTCTGCACTTATGTTGTTATGTTATGCTGGATTACTTTCATCAGCATGTACATCAGCTGAAATATATTTAAAAGCACATTTTAGGTTGTCTACATTTTAATGTTCTAAGTTGACACATACATGCATGTATGCACAAACTTGAACATATAAATACACCTGTACACAAATGCATGTCTACAACACACACACACACACCCTTCCCTTCTAGGTGTTCTCAATACTCATCTCCTATTCTCTTTTGAATTTCTCCTAATCAAATTTCTCCTAAAAAGTTTCTCCTAATTTTGTCCTAATCCTATCACATTCACCAGAAACTCTCCACAGCTTTGCTCCTCCACCAACAAGCACCGCTGGCTCCACCCTGTGAACTCAACGTCGTATCACAGTCTGCTCCCCCCTTTAGTAGTCTCTCGTCTGCATTTTTATTACTTCTAACTCCACACAAGTCTATCAAAAAGGGCTTCAAAGAAGCCTTAGTTTCTTCCTACAGGTTGAAAGGCATCACGGTCCCGCTGCAGACTTGCCCTCAACACCTTGCTCCCTTGTTCCCTGGCAACACCAACATCCCATCTCCATCACGCTTTTGCTGCAGCAGCATGCTTCCAGCACCAAGTTTTCTATCTCAAGTGTCCTGAGCTTGAATTCCTCCTTAGACACATTTCAAGGTTCAGGGACTAAGTGCCATGACCTCAGAGAGGCCTTGCCTCGACATCACATCTCTCCATTGCTCTCTGCTCCCCATCTCTCCTGGCTCAATTGTAAACTCTACATGGTAAGACTTTGCTACAACTCAAGAATTCACAACAATGCATTCAATTAACACACACTGAATAAATACAGAAAATGTAATAGCCATTGCAGACTTGGTATTAAATTAAGTAGGTAATAAGATGATTTTTGGCAATGTCTGTTAACATGACTAAGAAGAACACAGTAGTAATACATATAATAAGCCATACAACAAAGACCTCTCTGCCTAGACTGTCAAAAATGTAGAGGTCAAGTTACTGTTGCATTAATGGTGGCCCTAAGAATTGTCTTACTATTTTATTGGTTATGTTAGAAACATAATTAGTTTTTAAGGAATTTAAAAAATTAAAAGTTATTACAATGACTGATGGAGAGTAGATGTCAACATCTTATTTTACATTGGGTGTCTTGTGTGCTAATGTGCAGCATGGGGGGTGGTGTCAGAGGACAACTTTCAGGAGTACCACTTGAGTACAGAGGACACAACTCAGCTCATGAGGCTTGGCAGCAGGCACCTTCTCACCAGCCCAAGAATGGCTGTTTTAATGTGAAAGGAATCATGGAAAAATTTGCTGTCATGTTCTCAAATAGAATGTGATTTCTCTGTCTTATTTATAGCACTTAGAAATTTAGTTGGTATTCTGCAGAAATGTGTCTACTTCCTGAAAAAGAAGTTGCAATGATTCTAAGCAAAGCAATACACTAAGGGGTTAGCCTTCTAGAAAACAATCTTTCACTGAGAACTTCAAGCATCACTTGGGTTGGTGCTTATCAGAAGGTTTGGGGCTCCAGGGTGTACAGGTTCTTGTAACCTCACCAAGGATATAAATATAACACAAGGGCTGGTGTGTCTCAAAAATCAATACCTTGATTAGAGATACAGATTTTGCTGCTTTACATCACTGAGGTTGTCCTAAAGACGTATCAGTCTGTCTAGGATGAGCCATGGAGCACCTGGCTTGCCTATAATATGTACTAAAAATTAAAGTGTCCACTCCCACAAAAGAGGGGAATGTACCCCTCAGGAATGATGACTGCCTTCGTCATTCACCATGATCTATCCAGCTCGTACATCTGTTGTATGGAGAATGATTAAGTATAGTGCAATGAAAAAGCACAGGATCTGGGGCTTGAATGAAGACTTCAGTAGCCAAGGAGCTTGAGTGTCTTCTTTGCAGCATTAAGACAGTCAGCCAATGAGCTTGAGTGTCTTCTCTGCAGCACTAACCAGGCTTAGCTGCCAGTGTATGTACGGTGGGGCGCTGTTGGAATGTTGAACATCTGCGATAACTGTACCAGGAAAAGAATCCTAATGCAGATAAAAAGAAACACTGCCAGGTCAGGCTACCAGGGTGATTCCCACACAGGATGTATCAATCGGAAACATGTCTTGATTTGTTAAGCACACCCGTACTACTGGCTCCCATTAGATGGCACACACCAGGACATGCGGCCTCTGTGGCCAGGATACGGGCAGAATGCTAACAAGGTTTCACAGACCATACTCCACACTCTCACCACAATTTCCTCCTTCACTTGCCTCTACCAACCTACAAAAGAGTTTTACTGAACTAATTTTTTTTTTAATTTTTTTTGAATGTTTTGAGAGAAGGAGTCCTCCAACTTGTCATTCTTCTGCCTTAAAGTTCTGAGATTACAGGTATACAATGCCACACCCAGATTCAACTAAAATATTTTAAAATCTGTTATCACATCCTATAACCACGACCATGCTCCTTACTATTTTTTCTGTTGTACTAAAAAACTGAATGAATGTCTAGACCATAATCCCTTGCAAAGAACTGCGTGTTATTCTCATTCTTCTTTATATTGATCCTAAACAGCCAAACACACTGAGTTTTTAGTTTTAACTCTCCATTATGCTTTTATACAAAATTTTAAATTTAATGCTTGACATTGTAATTTAATGCAAATGGTATAGTAAACATTTCCAAATACTATCTTTGTTAGATATCAATACTAAATTTTTTCATTACTTCAAAAGACCTGAAAAACACCAATTAATGCTTTCGGCAGCTGGGTCTTATTTACAAAGAACAAATAAGGGTTTTGGTTGGCTGGTTGGTTGGTTGGCTGGCTGGTTGATTGGTTGGTTGGTTGGTTGGTTGGTTGGTTGGTTGATTTAAAGACAGAGTCTCACTATGTAGTCCTTGATGGTCTAGAACCGGCTATGTTGGCCAGACTGGCCTCAAAGTTAGGGTAATTCTCTATAGGTGTGTGCTGTACCACACTCAGTTAAGAAAGTCTTGAATAAAATACTAAATATCAGAACCTTAAATATCAAAAGCTAGCAGATTTATCAACCAACCTTTTCACAAGTCAACAGTGCAGCGCCACCTATTGGTTAAAACACAGCAATCCTCTTTTTAAACCTTACAAGGAAGAATTTCAAATCTAACAAAAGTGCAACACAACAAAATAATAAAAGTCCATATCCACCAAGTTTTAGCTACTTGTAACCTGTGGCTGACTCCATTTAATCCAGAGTCCCACCCAGTCTTTCCATACCTCCCAATTATACAATGAATGACTTAAACGCAATCTCTGAGGAGCCATCAGTGCTTTCCTTGAGAACTAGGAATGAAGATGTCAATTTGTCTCTGCAAGTCTGCAAGTACCAAGAGCATAAGAATTAAGATGTAAACAAGAACAAGCTGTCTCTTCAGTTTATTCATGAAATTGAGAAGAGACATAGAAAGGAGCACTTGGGGCACACAGAGAGCCACTGCGATGACAATAAAGCATGTATGTCTGTCAACAGTGTGCATCTAGAGAACAATGAGGTGGTATCTGAAGAACTACATCTAGATAGTCCCATACCAGCCAGCAGTCCTTTCCAGTTTAACGTTCTGCATACATTTCAGCACACAAAAGTAGGCTGAAGCACACAGACCCGATAGGCACACTGCTTCTTTAACTTAATGACCTTGTAAAGACAATGTTACACAGGCATGTCTTCGTGTGTAACCTGCACCTTTTCCCACACTTCATGAAACATGCAATGTGTTTTTCAATCCAGTGTGAATATATACATGGTATGTGTATAACCCATTGTCTACTTCTTCTTGGTTTTCTTGGTTTCATTTTAAAACAACAAAACAGAAATGTTTTTTCAGATCCTCACATCACGAACTCACCTAAAGACTTGCATAATTAAGTTCTCTCAGACAAAGTCAACAATGCTCTATGCCACATACTGATTTCAAGAACTGAAGAAGCGAACAAATTACAGAATCCAGTTATCCCATAATAATGCACTCCAGAATAAACCACGAAGTTTCTACAAACCAAATCAATACCAAAAAATAAAACAAAACCAGAAACAAACTAATTAGCACTATACCATGCAAAAAGAACTAAGAGAATTAAAAAAATTATAATCCCAGGAACAGGGCTTACAAGCTAAATATAAATTATCCATGACAACTTTGTTTAACCATAAAAGAGAGATCCATGCTGGAAACTGTGAAATGCATTAAAACATATATGCTTTCAATTATAGGATTTTATTTTAAGTTTCTTATGAGTTCAACATTATTATTACTTACAAGTTTTTGAAGATATTCTAAGAAGGTGAAAATTAACAGATTCAATGTTAATTTTTCCAATTTTGTATTCAGTCCACTTAAAATCAACGTAAAAGACATGGCCTGAGAAAATCGAGAGTCTTCCTCCTAAACTGGACGTGAGTTTCACACTGAGGCCAGGCTGACTGCCCCACAGCAGAACCCAAACAATACTGAATTCCTCCACTTACGACGTTTTACATTTTAAATCCTTTTCAGTCATTATTCTCTACAACCAGCTTAGGGAATAATTTATTGCCCAATGCAAATCTGATTTCCTGTGTTTAATGATGGCTGTGGTGTGGCTCTCAGCATATAATCCTACTGTATATTCCCAGTAGAGCAGCGAAGGTCCCTTACTCTGAGGACTAGAGTGCCACTTGGAAAAGGAAAGCGAGCAGGGAGAAATAGGATGGGATGGGGATGGGACAACTGTGGGGTTTTGAAGGGGAAGTGAATATGATCAGAGCATTTGATATACAACTATAAAAATTTCACAATGAAACCCATTATTCTATATGATTAATATTAGCTGAAACAACAACAATGAAAACCAGAAGCTTCCATCTCAGGAACTACTGGTAAAGGTCCTGTATTTTTAAGTCACCGTTTCCCTGACCCTGTAAACATCATCCAAAGTGTGCTTCTTTAACAAAGCAATGGAATGGTATGGGAATCAGGTCAAACTTGCACTGATCACGTACAGCCATCAAGGTGACTTTCAGACCTCTTAGCACTCCACATAAGCACTCCGCGCCCTATACCAACACTGGAAGCAACCCAGCGCGCAGGGCTCAGTCCCACCCAGCTAGCAGCTATGCCCACGGCAGAGGGAAAGCTCCTCACACTGTGCTGGCTCTCGATCTCCTCATGCTTCTGTTGCAGGGCCTGGGAAGCCCTGATGGAGTCGCCAATGCCCCACTGTGCTCTCAGTTGCTCAGATCCAGGCCCTTCAAGCCAGTTCACAACCTACAAGTGAAAAGGTAAGATGAAAATAACCAAAAGCTTTTCAAATTTTCATTCTCATTAGTTTCCCATCCCCAAATTCCCGAATTCTTCAAATGTTTATAACTTAAATTATTTAAATTCTATTTAAATATCTATTAAATATTTAAAAATCACTTGCAGTAAATGTCTCTTTTGGAATTACATATTTATACTGCGATATCGCTACTAGAAACCTGACTTTGGAAAAATGAACACTGTAGTTAGCTGATTATCTGCCAGGCTGAGGTAAAAAACAAATCAAAAGCAACAACAACAACAACAACAAAAATACTGGGAAGCTTCTATTAAAGAGGGTTAAATTTTACTTATAATAAGAGATCCAGAACTATAGGATTTAGAGTTGGGGAAGACATCAGAAATGACATTGGATAACATCAGAAACAACACTGAACTAACATTTCAGAAAACTGAGTTTCAGCAGTTAAGTAACTGTCCAAGGTAACAATATACTATTGAAAAATTAGGATCAAAGGACACATGTAATGATTCAGTGGAATGTTCTTTCCAAAGCCCTAGAAACTGTTAAATAACAAAGTTTAAATACTACCTTCTTGCTTCAGTAACAAGCTGCAGAATAAGACTACTTTAATATGTTCTAGGTGTCTTCCTAGGATAAACTAAACATCTAGACTTCGAGGAGGAGCCTCACAAACTCTGCTCCAGTGAATATTAGGGGGATCTATAGTTTGCCAGGATGATGGGACCCAGCTCTCATCTGTGGTGTCACAGAGGCAAGTGTAAGGAGGCAAGAACCATCTGGGTTAGATATGAGTCACTCTAGCATCAAAGGTTCATGCTCCATTGTGCATCAATGAACCAAAAGTGCCCCCAGTTGTAGGCCAGCAGATATTAACAGTTCAGACATGACCCTGGGTGAATTTTAGTAGAAGCAACTTTACCAAGTAACACTGGATACATTCCAGCCTCTTATCAGGAAATAGAGTAATGATCAGACTCGTGCAGGACCTTCTGCTTACTCTCACACTCACTGTTAAGGAATTCAAATAAGGCAGAGCAGAAACAGTATCAGCAAGCGTCACCTGTTACTAAGTTAAACCAGAGACTCGGAGACTAGATGTACAGTGACTTAAACCTAAACTTAGGACAGGTCTCACAAAGTGGCGCAGATGCTACCATCGCTTGCTGGGATGGCCTCATAGTGAAGAGCCATCTGTCTTTCACAGAGCATTTCTGCTAACACAGGATTAACACACACTCAATTTTAAATGTTTATGCATTCTTTTTTATAATTATATAAACATACAGTATAAGGAAATACTATGCATTTCCTTCTGTTAATTTTCAAAGCAGCTTTCCTGTATCATTCTAGATGTATTTGCTTCAGGGAACTCCTAAGATCCAAGTGATTTCTATCCTGTGATTTTCACTTAGCACTACTGTAGTAATTTTCCATATGCAATCTACTATGATTTTTAATAAGTCTACAAACCTCGCTTCAAGCAGGCTACCCCTTTGCCTGCCTCTCTCCAACTGTCCAATCAATCAACCCATTCACCCTAAGATGTACAGCTATTGCATCTACATTCAAGACTCTGCTGCTGCGTGCGTACATGATTATATGAAAGTAATATACAGCAGTCATACACAGTATTTTCTCTAATTCTGTTTTACTTCCTTGGAAATACATCCATTGGACCTTTCTTGTTCAATGATGAGAATGCTAATGACTAATGCATACATTATACATCAGTCCTGTAAAATACTTGATTCTATCCAAAATAACCAATAATAAGTTTTAACTGTATTTTCCAACAACCTTTGCAAGGTACACGAACTATTGTTATGGAAATACTCCTGCCAAGTAGAAAAGAAATGTCTCCATACAATTATTAGCAGTACTGAATACATTGCAAATGTCTGCTTATTACACATATGGGTTCTTCTGTGATTTGTCCTTTAACTTATATTCTACTGCCTTAATATACAAACTTGTGCTTTAAGGTTCAATACTATCACGAAAGCTCAAAAATAAAACAGTATTACTGCTGAGCAACTGGAGTAACTATGTTGAGCTTCCTTCCTTTTGGCTGAACTCATGTCAAGTTCATCACGAGCTCTACTGGCAGGAACTCTTCAGAACAAACAGGGGTCTGGTCCTCAACATCTTCAGTCTCTCATCTGAGCGTCTCTATGGGAGCAGGGCTCTAGGACCTACTTTACTTCACTGGACAGTGTCATTTTCACAGAGGAGACATGAACAGGTGTCAGCTGGAATTCTGGCTGTTCCCATGAGTACTTTGAAGAGAATGTGAAGGGCTGCTTTCCAGACATGTCAGTCAATGAACATAAGACACCTATTACTGTTCCATATTTTAGCATTAGATACAATAGGTAAGACAGACACTTTATTAAGAAATGTACAAGCCTCTTGGGAAAATACAGATGAGAGACCAAACCATAAAGCCTGAGAGGACAGAAGCAGTTAGACTCCAGGGAGGGTGGGGAAGGCACAGAGGCCAAGACTTACAATCTACCATGACAAGTCTTTCACAGCGACTGGCACATCCCGACAGTAGCCCCGTGTGCTGTATTTAAGGTAAAGGCAGAACTCAGACTCACACTGGGTGCTGCTTGCTGATTAGTTAACTATGAATGTCCACTTGTCCTCGTGGGTTCCTATGCTGCCCACTTCTCTTCAAACTCTTGCCCTTTTACCTTCTACACAGAAGAAAGCCCAATCACCACACACCTTCTGACCTGAGTTTCCTGGCCTCTGGACTGTACAAACCAAACCTCTGTCTACATCAGTAGTCTGTCTGCTACATTAGTTCAGTGACACAAAGTGACCTAAACTATAGACCTGTAGCGGAGCCATAACCTAAACATGAGCTTCATCCAAAGGACAGACACCTCACTGACACAGAAAGCCAATCATATGAGCTTTATGTATGAGTACACACAGCTTTAATGCACACAGAAACCCATTTTCCTCAGTATGGAACGCCATAGTGTAGATGCAGTAACTGTATGACTATTTCTAATAAAATTATTCAAATTGAGGTCAATGCCTAGTAAACAAGCCATTTAAATGCATCAATGATGGTGGCTTGCCAAATGGTGTTATAAAATTTTCATTCACACTTTACTGAGTCAAATATGAATGTTAGCTTACTTTTAAAAACAGTTTTATACACAATCTCTAACAATATGACCCTTCAAACAGTTATTGATACATTTAAATGCAAAGTCTAACCTTGGAGATGTATCCTTAAAACCTGTGAGAACAAATATTTGCACAGGCCAAGAACTGCCTATGGCAGTCCACAACTGTTTTCACAGCTGGATGTCTTGGGTGTATCAGGATGCATAGAGGGTCAACCCCAGCAGGAAGGCAGCCAAGCACTACCTGCAGGGATGGCAGGAAGGGTCTGGGGACTGGGAACAGAGCCTCCAGCTGTGCACTTAGTTACTGAGAGGGCATCTTACTCTGCACCTATGACCTCTCTTTAGAACGGAGGAAAAGCACATGTTCTAAAAATAACACTTGCAGCATTGGCAGGAACACTGTCGCAGTAGCAGTAACGGAACGACCACAGCCTCTTCAGTGAAATGGTGCTGTTGCTTACTCAGGAGCCATGAAACCTAACTCCTAACTTCACAGAAGCTCCATGGGGAATAACTGCATTCCCATGAAGTCTGACACTGTCCATCTAAACTGTGATTGAAAATTACCATGTGACTACTTAGCACTCAGCTTATCAAAGTGATCCACTGCTCGTGCGTCACGTTCTCAGTAATGTTAGTACAGGCAAGTGGACAATTCAGGGTTCACTGATTTAACATAAACAGACATGCAGCCTTCTAATTAGCTTTACATAAATTGATTTCCCCAAATATGTAAGATACTCTGGTGTATGCCATGTGTTCAGCATGTCACTCACATGCTACTGAAGGGACATTTAAATACCCAGGTTGGCAAGGGAACCAGATCTTCCCTTAAGTCTGTGGGATGCTGCATGCTGACCACCGGTACAGCAGCATGCATGCAGCTTCACAAAGACAACAGCTAGGTGTGGCCACACGTGCCTGAAATGCCTGCATTCAAGAAGATGAGGCATGAGGCAGGAGAATGATGAGCTCAAGGCTGGCCTGCACTACAAAGTGAGACCTTGTCTTTAAAAGCAATTAAAAACCACCACACCAACAACAACAACAACAAAAAAAAACCCCTGAGCTGTAGAGAAATTTATCTGTTTTTAACAATGATGTTAGCTAGCATAATCATTATAAATATCATCATCATCTCCCTTCTCTAATCTCTTAACTAGGCATTCAAAAATGCATCTGTCAATACATTAGCTTCTTTGATCTACTCTGTTCAGCAAAACACACGCACAAATCATTTGCCTATGCATAAACCCAAAAGCCAGAACTTGTTACATATCAGACATTAAGGATTTTATAAAATTATCATTTAAATCTTCATTTAAAAGTCTTAGTAAATAGGTGTGTTACTGCTGTTATTGCTGTAATTACTCTGTCTGTGGAGGAAGAAACAAGGGCATAGAACAGTCTTCCAAGGTCAAGCTGCTCAGAAGAAAAGGTCAGATCCAGACAGCCTAGGTTCAGAATTTGAGTCTTGTCCCACTATGTCATGTCAGCTCTGTGCTGTCAAAGGTAATTCTAACACAAAGTCTGTATAATTGATACAGACTGCCTTTAACATACTAACGAGTACCTACAAACAACCACAATTAAACATATGCTCAGGCATCTTTGATTTGTATGTGATTAATGTTAATAAAAAACTCAATTTTCTGCCTAGAATTCAACATCTTCCTTTCACAACTTACTAATTTAGTTAGAGGTCCCAAAGTATAGCCTGCAGGCCAATTCTGGCTACCACCTGTTTTGAAAATAAAGTTTTACTGAAAACAGGCTATGCGTATTTGTATACATATACCATACTTATACATTCCTTATACTATAAGGAAGGCTAAGTAGCTGCAACTACAGAAAACACCACACGATCCATAAAGCCTAAACATTTAGCCTTTATAGGCAATGTCAGCTAATACCCACTTGAAGGGCTCCCAGTTGCCTGTCACTCCAGCTTCAGGGGATCTGATGCTATAGGCTTTTCTGTCATCCACAGGTACCTGTGCTTTTATGTATATACCCATGCACAGACACACACGTACACATAACTAAAAATAAAACCTTTAAAAACAAGACAAGCAGCTTGAAATACAAAAGGCTCTTTTAAAATTTAGACTCATCAATTCTCTAGGTAAATATTTAAGCATGGGGCTAAATTGTATACAGGCTATAAAAGTAGACTCAGTTTCATTTGTTGATAGAGGTAAGGAGAAAAGCATTAAATATCACAAGGAAAGAACTAGAGTGCTTTGGGCGTTTCTAAGCTGATCGTTTCTGTGGCTGCTGTAGTCTGGGAAGGCCTAGAAGTACATTAAGTACATTTGTTTTTATTAATAGTATAAACGGGTACATTTACTATTAGAATTACCTACATCACGTGCATTACCTTTGTATGCTAGAACAGAATACTTTACAATGATAGCAAATAGTCTAATAAGTTTTAGAAATTAAGGATAACTCAACCAACCATATTCAAATGTTGTGAATTAAATGGATATAGAAAGCATTTACATTTTAAAGCAGCTGCTTTTGAAGTCATTTGTTAGTGAGTTAAATAATCAATTCCACCATTGCAAAAATAATTTCACTTTAGTGTAGATGCTCCCTATGAAGATACGGATCCAGTTTTCAATCTCCTAAGTTCTCTACGTGACACAGAGAAGACATACTACAGTCAGTCACAAGACACATTATCAGGGAAGATAGCCATAATTCACAAGGATGAGGCATGGCAGTCTGACACCCACCTGCATCACCTTCTGCTGGATCTCTTCTAACTGTGTGCGCTTACTGCGCTGCCTGCAGACTTCCTGGTAGCGGGTGTACTGCTCCCGGAGAGAGTCTAATAGCTTCATAACCTGTGGCTGTGCCAGCAGTTCATCATCCATAGGAGACCACGAGACCCCTCCATCGGAGCCATTAAATCGACGCTGCTGTAATTCAGATAACAACTCATGCCCTTTACAAACGAAAGATACTTGTAATTAATGCCCACAAAAAATACAGTCCCTACAGTCCCTACAGGTTGATCTTATAAATCCTAGTCCTGATTTTAAAACCTATCCTTTTCATAAGGCATGAAATACAAGTGGAAACTTCATATATCACATTGAGTAGGAAAACTGCATATGTGCATACACATGAAAACAAAGTCATTCAATATATAATATATACTAGAAAAATACTGAAACTAATGGCCAATCATGTAAATATAAACACCCTATATGTCACAGTAAATGTAGAATATAACATTGATAAATATTTATCAGATTCTTGGTGGACTATTACTCAAGATGTTGTGTCAGTAAATTGTCTTTATGAAGCAAAATTCCACTCTAGAATTTTTATTACTAATTCAAGAAGCGTTTTGGAGAGTTTCAGCTCTTCACTCTCAAGAACAGCACTTAAAGGAAAAGTTGACAGTGAAGCAAATTATCTTCAGAGTAGCTGGAGGAAAGTACAAACTAATACTGGAATAATCTCTCCGGGAGGGAATGCCTGTAACCTGCTGACTGACTCGTGACCAGGCCATGCTGGTGAAGAATGACCTACAGCAAGCTCACTCAGGTATCTGCTCATACACGAGAAGCTGACACAGAGGAATGCATACCAAAGCTATAGGCACATTAACAATTTTAAAAATAAAAAGACTATTTGCCCAGAATACAACTATTCCAATTGTAACACTGGCATCAAAAATACATAGATACAAATTTTCTTCTTCTCTTTATTTTGAAATTATCCTAAATTTAAATTCCTTTTAAAGTTTAGAAAGAGAAGGGTTTTGTGACTTTTAAATATAATCAATTTCTAAAAAAATAAAAAATAAAAAACAATCTAGTTGTTCTAAATCTCCATTATATACCTTCAGTACTTACTTAAAGTGTTCATAGCGTATAAAATAAAACTTAGTGCATATATTTAAATATTTAAAATGTTCTTAAATCAATGGCTTAAAATAAGATGCTTTTGAAATGATAAATAATGCATGAAAGAAACTAAGTGTTCATATAAAATAGTACTTTTACTGACCAACTACTGTAATTTCTAAACATGTAATTTATGGGCTATAGGTATTCCTTTGCTCCCTAAGAAACTAAGATCTATATCATACTCAAAACTGAAATACAGCTGAATAAATACATCAAAACTATTCAGATTTTAAAACATTATTCCTGGCATTTTTTTATTTGGAACATTATTCCTGGCATTTTTTTATTTGGAAGTACATTTGTTTTAAAAATCTGTGCAAATACTTAAACACATCACAGTCTTTGGATGAACTCCATATATGTGTGTGTTTATCATTAGTATCAAAACACACCCATTCTTCATTATTCTGACAATTGATATCTTAGTGTTTTCCTTGTGGGTACCATTTATACCAGAGAACATTCAGGACAATCATTTCAGAGAACCACTTGATGCCTCACTGCCTGGGTTCAGGTTCTGACTATAGAACTTACTGGCCTTTATCTATGCATACATAACTCTGCCCACGAAGGAATGAACTAGAGTCTCGTGTCTGCTAGGAACATGGACAGCTCCTCAATGACATCTGAAGCCCTTCTTTACATTTTTGATTTTGAGAGGAGATCTCTTTGAGTTCATCAAACTTTCATTTAACTTATTCTGTGGATCAGGCAGGCCTTGAACTTGTTACCTTCCTGGCTCTCCCTCCTAGGCATTGGAATTAATCAGCTTGTGCCTCTAGGCCCAGCTTAACTGTTTATACCTCAGTTTCATTCCTTTTTAAAACGATGTAACAAGACCAACCTCACAGAGGAGGAATAAATGAGTTAATATATAGACTACTTAGTTTGTGCTTGCAACCCAGTAAGATTGGAAGTATGAGCTATTAATTTTTTTCAGAAGATAAGAAATAAAACTACAGTATTTCATTAAGAATTCTAACTCATTCTTCTAGAACTGTTGGCTCTCCACTAAAATCACAGGGCTAGCACACACAGCATGAAGCATGGGCCATCAGTGCACAGGGCCACCACCAAGGACTTAGATTTGCACAGATGATTACAAACGGTTGTAACTGGTGCCTCTGTACTTGGGCCTGCTTTGAGCTGTGGTGCTAAATTTTCTGAATTGATTCTAAACAACTTATTTACTTAGGATATATTTTTATCTCTAAGCCTTGACTTCTTGAAGTATCAAAGAGACAATGATACTAATTATCTCAAATGCTGTTGAGGGAATACAACACATAGCAAATATTCAATAATCATCACAACAACCCAATGAGAGAGAATTAAATGCACTTTTTGAAACTCATTTATAAAATAGGAAATTGATCCAAGATTTTTAGAAGGAAATAATTTATCATTATTAATTTTAAATATTATATTAATACCATTAGGTTAATCCCATATAGTTTGAAAAACTGCCCTTTAAACTCCTACTACATTTTAACAACTTACATGTTAAGTGAATTTTTTAAAGAGACTAAGACTTTGTTTGCTAGATTATTATCATCACTAGTAAATGATGTTACCTGTCTGAAGAACTGTCTCAGGATCAACAGATGGAAGAAAGTTTAAATCCACAGACCTGGAAGACATCAAAAGAATCATTTTTAAATGCTGTAATATTCCTATAAATCTATTTCAAAATTGTTTTACACTTAATACATTTATTCCAGAAAGATCTGATGCTAAATTCTACCAGACCATTACAGAGCCAACGCCAGTGTTCCTCAAACTGTCCCATAACATAGGAAATAATTACTACCAACTCATCTTATGAAGCCCAAACCAGAGAGAAACACAGCAAAAAGAACACTTTCCCTGAATGAAAGTCAATGTGCAAAATTTTTGATATAATGTTTGCAAACCAAATTTAACAACACATTAAGAGGATTGCATACTATTGCCAAGTTGGGTTGGCTTCATAGCAAACGTAAGAATGGCTCACCATATATAATTAAGTAAGTGTACTACAGCACACACAGACTTCAGCATGGACACCTCAACAGACACAAGGAGACAAAGGTTTTCATTCTCTCCGTTCTTATTCAATGCTGTGTCTGAATTCTTAACTAGTGCAGTGACAGAAGAGAAATAAAGGAGATACAAACAGGAGAGGAAAAGTCAAACTGTTCCTTAGTGAAAATGACAAGATCCATGATTACAAAACTGAAACACCCTACAGAGCCAACCAGAGAACTCTTAGGCCTGCATTGCATGTTGACTTTTGTCTCCTACACCTTTGGAGTAGCATGCAGATATTACTAACACGTATATCTATATACATGCATCTGCGGTGACTAACATGCAAACCTATATACATGCGCGTGTGGTGTCCTAACAATTGCACCCCACCCCTTCTATACTGTGGTCCTGTTTCTCAGGCAGCTGGATTTCTGCCTTCACTTTCTTAAATACATGAGGAAGAGAAAATTCAAGAAAAATTGAGACGCTACCAAATCATAGCCAAAGACCATGCTGCTATACGCCAAACTAAACCCTTTAACTTGTTAATTTATCCTTGTCTTCACCTCCTGGGTAACCTAGATGCTCCCTGAAGGCTAATACAATGAAGACTGATACAAATTTGCAAGGGATGGGATTCTACTACCTAAGTAAGAAAGAAACTAAATGATAACATTTGTGTGGAAAGAGATTGGTCAACACAAGGTTTTATTAATACTTTTTGTAGACACACAAATATCTTTCTGAAAACATTAAAAACACATTTTACTAGAGAAGAACCTATTGTCATATAAGCATAGGGAGGTACAATTAAACTGGCTTCTTAGATGCTGGGCTTCCTCAGGGACCTTAACCCAGACTGACAGCCATCAGCAGGGATAGAAATACTGCCATTAAACTCTGACCGTAGATTCATTTCCTATGGGAACTCTCTTCAAATGCCTGTCTTTCCTGAGAAATAAAAGTGTGTGTGATAGCTACATATGTATCACATATTTAGTTATATATATGCATTTACATTTTTTATGGTGCTATGGAACTCTGTTCCCCAAGCAGGATTGCTGTCTTGAAATAGAACAGCTAGGATTACACCCAAGAGACTGTTGTAAGACAGGGCCCACTAACATTCTCTTGTGAAAGTGGAGGGAGGTGAACCAGGTAACACAAGAGGCACTTCTTCACCTGCAGGATGTAGAAAGGCTTCACGCTTGCTAGACAGAGAGTCTCTTCTTCAGTGCTATAGCTGCCTATAAGTTGCCTACTGTCTTGTAGGTAACCTCTCACCCATGCATAAGTAACCCAAATAAAATTACTGACTCACCAAGCTAGACTTGTGTGGAAATATGACGTCGGTGAGTCATGAGTGCCCTGTCTAGTATGAGAAGACACTGTCTGTGCCTTCATGGGAGAAGTCACATAAAAGATACTCTGTACAGGACTAGCCTCTGTGATGATTTGTGGTGTCTTTAACTAGATTGTAATTCAAACTATTTGTTTTTATATTCTGAACTTTTTGTAATCAACATTTGGTAAAGTTATCATCCTCTTACACTGATGTGACCACATGATTTGAGCTGACTGACATGATCATATCTGAATTCTCAGGTTCCAGGTCAGATGTAAAGAAGCTGGATGAGAATGCCTCTTGGTTCCCTTACACGTCCTAGTGAAAACGCACAGTGCTGTGACCACCATCAATCCAAAGCTCAGGGGCTGGTCTCTTCCTTAATGTGCTTTAGCCTTACATAGAAGGAACCTGGCCCACCAACCAACAACTGAAGGCGATAAGTCTGGAGAGCTATACTTGATGATACAACTCAACTGCTATGTAGAGTATGATGAAAGGCCAAACTTATGAATGTCACACTTCAGAAGAAGCGTTCTGTATGCTACACATTTTGGTACTAATGAATTCAAAGAAGTTTTAAGAATTAAACTGCAGACGTTCTCAGGAAAGTCAAAACTAAGAAGAGAAAATGGCTTCATTTTCAAAGCATGTTCTTACAACAGAATGCTTTCCAGTGCATGGAAAAAGACCCAGCTACACTCATCACAAAGTAGCTTTGTAAAGCCAACTTAAGTGAAAGGAACATTGTATGTGTAAAGCAAATGCTTATCAGCTGGTGTGGCAGTACTGAGTAGAGGTGCTCACTGCAGTCCCCTTGCATTCTTGATAGGCGACTGCCTACCTTTCCTTCTCCTGCTCATTCCCCTTATCACTTCCATTGTTAATCAGAGCAAGTTCATCTAGCAATGATGTAGACTCCTTTGTAAACTTCTCAAAGACCTGCAACAGGAGATTGTAGAGACATACCATGAAAAATCTCGAAAATCAATACATAATAAAGACTTCAGGTCACATGGTGCAATCCAACCAACAGAGCACAACAACGCACATGCCAAGAACTAACCCCCGATGTGATGAGGAGCTTTAATGGCAATGGAATTTTCAGATTTAAATATATTAAATTACTTTATTCAAATCTATTTCCATTCCTATCCTTCTTTGAGAAGTACACATACAGTTGTCCAATAGACATGTCACTGTTTAAATATAGGGCAGGAATGGCTACTCGTTCAGGGATAACCAAAGTTCTCTAAAGTTAGTATACGACCTCTAGATGCTCCATTAGAGACTGTTTTCTCCACAATTCAATAAAAATAATGCTGTGTGACATGGAGAAGTGCACCTCAGAAGTCTGGACAAGCAGAAGCTTTCTGAAATGACAGACTTAGTCTGTCATGCTGTGCCACAAGCTGATAATTCACATGATGTTAAAGTATCTTCTGAAGTAGTCATGTCATTGAGATCACCTCTTAAGACATTATACTCCTGTCACCAGACTCTAAGGGTGACCTTACTAAGCCCTATCCGACAATAACAGTCAACACAGGATACTGCTGTACCTAATGGGCTGCTCAAAGAGTTTCAGGTCCATATTCATTTTGTCTTGCTCACAATTGCAGAAGACAGTACTATTATTATTACCATTTTATAGATATGAAAACTAAGGCATGAAGAAATTAAGTACACTGGTGAAGGCCACACACCCGTTTTTAGCATATGGAGTCTAGCCAAGTTACTCCAACTACTGAGTGTAGGTTCCAAACCTTACACTACTAAGCACACACAATGTGCTTTTTGTTTTTAATCAAAAACAATCTACATCTTAGTTGATTAAAATGAGAATGTTGTTCAAACATCTTATTTACACGTAAAAACACTTGATTATCTTGTTTTATACTAATATACCAACCAGCCTCTTATTTAGCCAGTCCATGTGATCATAGGTGAGACTCCCGCCAAAGTCTTCTGTCAGCTGGCATGGCTCTATGTAACGTGTCAACTTATTGGCAGACACTAAGATAACCTACAGAAGAAAAGGTAAGAAATACTGAGTAAATTATTAAAGTCTCTGAAGGGGAATAAAGAGATAAAAACATGTAACCTTGCTTCAAAATAATAGCAAATGAGCATTTGTTTAGCTAATGCAACAACATTTAAAATCAATTCAATAGGTTATAGGTATCTGCTTAAAAAAACAAACTATCAAAATATTCTGACAACGCCAACATTTTAAAAAGTACTAGCAGCTCAGACAACCTATTTTTAGTACTTTATCAATATTAAAAATCCTTTAGTAATGAAAACCATTTTCTTAACAAATTAACATGACAAACTGTTGTATCAATTTAAATTTAAAATTAACTGGTTGTACTAAGATAATAATTACATATTTTCTAGGCAAACCCTGTAGAAACATACACTCCTAGCATCTAGACTGTAACATCCAAACACCATTTTTCAGTGAAAGAAACCAGGCTGGTCAGGGCACTGATGAAATAAGTATACATAAAAATACTATCTCACCTAGATCACCATAAACTGTGAGAGACTGCTATGGTAGCACCAAAGGGGCCTGAAAAGATCTTTGCTGACTAAAGATGTCAATCAGAATAAGTATGGACTGATACATTGAATGGCTTAAGTCTGTGAATTTAAAAGAAATAATAGTCTTCAGGCTATGCCAAGGGATAAAGTCACTATGCAGAAGACCAGCAACAGAGGAAGTTAAAACACAAGCAGCACATTTCATTAAGAAGTATCAATGGCAGACACATAGCAAGACAGAGCAAGTCTCTCACTATGCAAACACTCCAGCAAGGACACTGAGAAAGAACAGTAGAACAAAATCACAATTCCCCAAATTTTGATGAACTAAAAGATCAAGACACTGAATGGCACAGCTATTAACAAAAAGATGATGGACAGTCAGTAACTGAGTCTAATTATCAAGGAAGACATCTCCAAGTGAGCAGCCTTGGGAGAAGAATCAAATCTGAATACCCATGGAAATCCAAGTGTGGACTTGTGGAAACCAAGACTGAAGATTGTGAAAGTGTGTTAAATACACTGTAGGATGCTTACTACAATGTGTTCACGATACTGTACAACAGTGAAAGCTGGGTCTGTCCAAGAATGCCAACAATGGGGCGAGGGGAGGAGGAGGAAAGGGATGAAGGGGAAGAACAAGAAGAAGAAACTGAAGATTAAAAGGCTTCACTTAATGGGAAAGCCCACACCCCCACAACCACTGCATATTCATTTCTAGGAAGCACACACAACTTAACAACCTTTCTGTGCATGCACCAGTCTTCAAAGAAAACCTTGGCAGATGAAAACAAAACAACAAAAGTCTACCTGAATAGATAAAGCAAATTTGCAAGAAACACAGAATGAAGCTAACAACACTTCCAAAAGAGTAAAAGTTAATTTATTCTGAGATGTACTTGAGCTATGAGTGAGCACAGCCCTGAAGCGCAGACGCAGGCTGCCCCAGTGTGTTCCTGGCTAGAAGCAGTTACTCAAACTTTATAGTCACGAAACAAGAAACCGATCAATGTAAGGTCTTTTTCAATCAAACGTAGCTGTTGATGTTCTTAGCTTTCAGGTTGGTGGAAGGTAGTGCCCTGCTCTTAATACAGTCTGAAGTTTTTTACCTGTGGCTGAAATGATAGATCAGATCCTGGGGTGAGCTATTCAGGGGACTAAAGATAACCCAAAGTAATTTGGCTCTAGATCTATAACATTCCAACTGTCCCCAAAGTTCTAATAAACTTCGGTAAAAATTGAGAAGACTGCGTGTCAGCAGGGGTGTTCTTGACAAAGGAATATAAGGAAAGTTTCCTTTTGGATATCACCACTGGTAAACTTCAAAAAAAGGTAAGAATCAGATGTAATTAGAGAAGAACACAAATGTGAACAAATATACTTTTATTATTATGAGCATTTATAAATAAAAGGGGATAGAGCATTCTGATTACTGGCGTCTCAGTATGAGGACAAGATTAAAGCCAGTACTAGT
The DNA here is from genome assembly GCA_021653895.1 of Mastomys natalensis. Classification (NCBI taxonomy): domain Eukaryota; kingdom Metazoa; phylum Chordata; class Mammalia; order Rodentia; family Muridae; genus Mastomys; species Mastomys natalensis. The sequence goes on along the minus strand of JAJTUV010001611.1, from coordinate 35,462 downwards.
CTTGTCAATATACAGATGCTGTCCCCTGACCAGCAACATCTGTCAGTCAGCAGTGAGGTGCTGCTGAGGGACAGAAGGAAACACTGAGCTGAATGATGCATGCAGATTTCAGACAGGATGGATGTCCTGAAAAACACTGAGGTTAGCAACAAAAGGAATATTCAGTGGACAAGAAAAAGCACTGTGGAAGTGAACAGGAGATAGATCACCAGAAGAAGAAATCACACAGACAGGAAAGAGAATGTGAAATCATGGAACAGTTGACAGGATCAGGAGGTGTTCCGCTGACAGTGTGGAAAGCTGATAATAAAACTGTTATATCATACATAATTTTATAAAATAAAGCGCTTAGCCATGCTTGTAAGAACATTGGTATTTAAAACAAAGTTATATTTTAAAATAAGTAGAATATCTACAAGGATATAGACGTTTTTTACAAAAGCCCAAATTATCCAAAATGAGGTTAAAGACAATAACTTTCAATTAAATCAGAATCAATACTGAATTTGATTCTACCTCTGAGCTCTAAGCACCCCTTACTAGCTGGCCTGAGCTTCACCTCTAAAGTTGAGTGGGTTTAGTGGCAAAATAACCAGCATCTGAAATAAATCCCCCCTCTTTAAGACATCAGGCTTTTAATAAGCATTTATTTACTAGGCAAATATCAAAACTGATCCTCTCCAGTGTCTAGGAGAAATATATTGTACAAGAAGCGTCATTCATTAAACACTTCCATTTTAAGAGAAACAGTTATGGCATCAGACCAAAGCTGTCTTTTCCTTTATCCTCCAAGATGTTTAGTACTGGTCCATTCGCACAGCGAGCACACACCTATGCCTAAGCCGATATGACAGGCTTTCATAAAAGGCACTGCTCTTTCCCTGTTCTGTCCACACTGAGTCTGAACAGCTGGCACCTGTTCACTTCGCATTCTCTCAGAGCGACGTTTTCTGCTGGTCCCTAGCTATGAACTACGTGTCTCAAGTGCTCATTCTGTGGTGCCACCTGCAGAACTCAGGCGTTCTTGGCTCAGCTTCTTGGGATGTGGTTTCCCACCCATACCGTCAGGAGAATACTCTCTGTACTAGCTGGGGCCATTTTCCTTTAATTGGCTAGCACACAGTTCTCCACTAAGTCCATGTATCGTCAGGCCTACCAATGACAAAGTGAAAAAAAACAAGTGGGGGAAAATAATCTGGTTTCTACTTGGTATATAGAAAGCTAGAAAGAGCTCTGTCCCAGTCAAAGTGACTACAGAGAAATCCAAAGCCTGTGTGCACTGCGGAAAATAATGAAACAAAGCCAAGAGCCAATTCTGCTCTTGGCTAGTGTAACAACGTTTTCCCTACCTACTAAAATCAAAGAAAAAATAAGATGGGTTACTATGCAGGTACAAATGCTATTTACCTCGATTTTTTTTTTTTTACTGTCTTAGACAAAATGTCGAGTATTCAATTAAAAATATAACACAAAAGCAAACAAGAAATACCATACTCAAGACTGAAGCAAGGAGAGTAAGAAAGCAGCCATTGCGGTGTCAGGTAGCTGGGAACTATGCAGACAGCTATGATGCAGAGACGGAGAGGTCATGGGCAGGGACAGATGAAAGTTCACCAAAGAGACAAAAACTAAACTCAGCATTTAGGGCCTAAGGAGGCTGGATCTTGGATACCACTGCAAGTAATGAAATCTAAAGAGATCTCTAAATACAGTGTCACTGCATTTGCATATACAGCACACATAAAGCTCCTACATGCTTTATATCACTTATGATACTTAATAAAATACAATACAAATGGATAAACAGTTGTTCAACTGTACTGTTTAGAAAATTGTGGCACAAAGACTATATTCAGTACAAAAGTGTGTGTGGTGTGTGTGTGTCTGTCTGTCTGTCTGTCTGTCTGTCTGTTTCAGTGCACATGCCAGTATATGTGGAAGCCAGAGGACAATCTTGGATATCATTCCTCAGGATCTCTGGTGCCATTTGCCTCTTTTGTTGTTGTTGTTGTTTTGCTTAAACACAGGCTCTCAAATTGGCATCAAAATCACCAAGTGGCCTAAGCTGGCCTACTGCCAGCCCCAGGGAGCTGCGTATTTCCATCTCCCCAGGACTAGGATTACAATTATGTACCACCGTGTCGAGCTTTTCTATTTGGGTTCTGTGACTGAGCTCAGGTCCTTATGCCTGCACAGAAGGCTCTTTAGCAATGGCAGCATGTCCTGGTCCCAGAAGTAACTTTTTCAAAAATTTTCACATGTGATTTGAATCCATGGATGTGAATACTTGGATGGAGGGCTGGGTATACAAAATTCAAATAGAGACTCTACACAGCAAAACTATGGCAACACATGAGGAAACTTTCCAGTGGCCTTGTCAATAAACTCAGCAAGACCAGAAAGCAGAGAGCTTGAACTGGATTAAAATTAAAACTTCCAAAGGAGTAAACACCCAAATGGGGCTCAGTACCAGAGCACTTGTCAACTGTTCACAAGACCCTAAATGCAAAACCCAGAATTAAAAAAAAAGAAAAAAAGAAAAAAAAAGAACAAAAAAGGGAATAATATGATGTTAAAAATAGAATGGAAGACCAACCAAGCAAAGTAAGAAGTTTTCAAATCATCTAACATGGACACAGTTAAGATCTCAGAAATATATAAAGCAAGGGATACAGAGATATTTTAAACCAAAGTCAGAGAATTTTCAAAATTAATGGGAGACATAGTCCAGAGTTACAAGAACTATAGAGACCACCAAACAGAATAAATAACAAGTGGAAGACCTACACAAATGAACAACAGTGCTAAAAGTCAACACGGACTCCTGAAGGTGGCCAACGGGACAGAGTGTCCTAAACATCGAGGACCAATGACGCACACATCTGACTCCATGTAAGAAAAAGCCCAAGGACGAACATGGCACATCACAGACAATCCACTCTTAGGCCCACGTAAGGTCTAGAAGGGCCCAGTACTTGCTACGTTTCCTCCTCACGATCACTGAGACTTTAATACAAAGGTCCTGGTTTTCTTGGAGTTAAAGAGTATTCAGATGGGAATAAAGTCTTTATAGCTTATGAAATAGACACAATTATTCAACAAATGTCTGAGAGCTGAGCAAAAACTAGAGATGGAATAGCAGGCATAAAGCAAGCACTTCTAAATAACTAAACTATGCATGCCCAGTAGTATCAGTGAAACCCACTTTCACAGATACAACACATCTCTTTTTATATAGATTATATTTACCTCAAAGCCAAGTCTATCCTTTTCCTTCCAAAAACAAAAATGTGTTACTTTCTTATCCCAGAATTCATCTGGCTTCACTACACAAACAAGGGATACCTCCGCTGGACAACATTCTGTAAAACATAGAAGAACAAGTACAAATTATACATGCAAATGATTTACTAAATGTGCAAATTACTAGACACACTTGTGATTATGCTCAGATACTTAGAAAAGAATTCAAATAATAAAGAAGAAGAAACTTTATACTCCACAATGTAAATGGCAATAAATAACAACAAGCTACTCAGATTATATTCAAACAGTTTTATACAGACCATACATGTCAATTGCTCGTTACACACAGTATCTCTGCTGGAAGTATGTTTAGATTAAACCACAAGACTTATGTTTTAACTGAGAAACTATTAAAATTTCTTTTCATGGTATGGGACACATGTTTTCCAACACCACCATCATGAAGAATTTCTTCAGAAAATGAGAAATCCATTTTCTCACTAAGTGTTAGTTTCTTAACAGCCATTACACAAGCAGTAGGGATTCTTTGTGATTCTGAAGTAGAAGACAAAACTACCTTTTCACACAATACAACTTCCCATGTTCTAATATGACCATTCACATCATGGAAAGAATGGTGGTTAACACTTACTGTGTTTACTCCTTACTAAGAGGCCACACAGAGTCTGACTGGAGAACACATCTACAATGTAACCACTTCTACCCCGTCCTGCTCCCACACTCACTCCTGAGATGGCCTGCACCGGCTTGTACTCAGAGTGCCTAGCCAGGCTGTGTCCACATGGGGTGCCTACTGACTCAGCCTCACTAGACACCTCTTCCTTACAGCACTCCCCCATCCTCATGCTGAGCTCCAAACCCTAGAATACAAGTCGGACCCTGTCTCACGAGTTTGCTCTCCACCTTCTCTGCACAGGGTGTTCTTCATTCTTTGTCCTGGATTGAGAGCTCTCTCCTTAAAGATGCCTTCCCTGTCATCTAGAGTGTGTGTGTGTATGTGTGCGTGTGCATGTGTGTGTGCACGTGTGCGCACGTGTGCGCGCAGGCGCGTGTGGTCTTCATCATGGCCCCCACTCCACACAGCTTTCACCAGTTAATGACGCTCACTTGTTTCCTTACCTGCCCACTGCTTGACTCCTCGATGGCACAGAGCTACCTTACCTATGAACATCACTCTATAATCTCAGTGTCTGACATACAGAAGCCATCCCATAAATAGCTGTTGAGTAACTGAATCTTCATTGCTAGTGGATCTCACTCATGCAACTTTAGCTTAGAATTATCGGTAATGAAGCCAGAGCAGAATCCAGGTATGTCTGACTATTCCCCCATACTGTTTCACATGCTCCAGACTAGGTGAACACATTACCTGAATGGTCCAGATGAAAACTATGTTAGACTTTGAGGGCCAGAGAATCCCTGTTCCAACTATTCAGTTCTGTGGTGGAGTGTGTCATAGACGGTTTGCAGATGTGCAGAGAGTCAGTTTCCACTACTTATTTAAACCCAAGCCTCCAACCACTATTCTAAACCACTGGGCCACACCAAGTTACAATAATCTTTAGGAAAGAGATGGAAATGATCTCTCAACAGGAGCATGCCCATGGGCACAGTACAAATCCAGTGATCCTGTGATGACTAGGATGTAGCTAAGGAGAGCAAGACAGACTCAATTGTTTCAAAACCCTTAGCATAGAGGCTGGGAAGTCTGGAGTGCAGTTTATTCATTTATTGACCTATGGAAAAATCAGTATTTCCAAGTCACTGGATAGGAAAGTATGAGAAGCAAGAAAAACAGGGCCCTATTTCAGAACAGGAGTGACAGGCAGAACTGCTCCCAGGGGCTGTGTTAGGGGGGAGGGGGTTCCCAAACAGCTGGCCTCAGTCTCTGGGATCAAATCAGCAAGTCAGTTCCTGAGTAGAGACAGTTAACTAGGGGAAAATGGCCAAGGGAATTCAGAAAAAGCTAGATATTAATCAGTGCAAATGTCCACAAAATTATCAGGAAAGAAGAAATCACAGCAGGGATTAAGCCCACTGATTATTCTACAGAACTGCAGATCAAAGTGCAAATGACAGCAGGTCCCAAAGGCTCACCAGTGGCAGGTGAGTGTCAGGAAAAAAGGAAGACCACAAGAGCATCCTGAATAGATTACTTACCTAAACTGAACTTAACAACTTTTTCAGAGAAGTCAGAATGGTCTCCAGGGCTGGGAGGCAAGGTGCTGCCACACACTTGGCAGATAGGCTACTATGGGGCATCAACCTGTACTCCCATAAAACCTGGTCCTCACAGGACCAGGACAGAGCTTAATGAGAAAGCATTTATGCCACATCCTTAAGAAGAAAGTAACAGGGGCTGGAGAGATGGCTCAGCAGCAAAGAGCACTGGTTGTTCTTCCAAAGCACCCAGGTTCAATTCCCAGTACCCAAATGGCAGCTCACGAATGTTTATAACTCTAGTCCCAGGGGATATAACACCTTCTTCTGACCTCTTTGGGCACTGGCCACACATGTGATACACAGACATACATGCAGGTACAACGACCATGCAGATAAAAAAAATTTAATTCAAAAGATGGAGCCATGGGTAGAAAATTTGAGATCACATGTGGGAAAAGCCAAGGCCCAGCCCAAGCACTGTGCCAACTTCCAACTTTGCAAGGCTAAACTTAATGTGTATAGTACTTGAGACACACTAATCTCGAACACTAAAGCTAACAAACACTCTTTGTTGGCACCAAGTCATTTCACCCTAATCATCCTAAGTAACATATGGAACTCATAGCATTCTCCTAGCTAAGGATGCCAATGTGCTTAGTCCCACTTCTCTCCACAGAACCTAAAAGGGCAGCCAGCCGTCACTCACCCTCACTGACCCCAGCTGTACATCTCTGGTGCTCACTGACTGAGCACTTGGTACTCACCTGGTAGACTTACAGTAGAAAACAATAATTTGCCATGTCACTGCTATATGCCAGAGATGGACAAAACAGTGTGTGGGGGGGGACACAGAAATATAAGACAAGATGCCCTGAACCAACTCTGTAGACTTGGCAACTGTTTATTAAATGTGAATTTGTGAGCTACTAATGTCCTAAAAGCAGAGCTATGAAACAAATTTCTAGGTTCTAAGTTCTTAGTGTCATCACGAGTCCCTAATTTATATTGCTTTCTTTGTGTCTTTGCTTTTAAAAAGCTATCTAGCAGGGAAAGACATATAAGGCTCAACTGCAAACCTTTTCCTGACCTGACCTGCCCAGCCCTACTTCCCAGGTAACCAATAAGGAGCCCAGGGGCTGCAGTGTGGCTGGAAGCACAGCACACCACACACCTAGGTGACCCCTGGGTTCCCAGCCTTCACGTGGCAACCACAGGCTCTCTTGCTCAGACTGCTTCAACATGACATGCTATTTTAAGCCTATAAACCCTGTACAGCAAGGTGGGGTTTAACTCTACTATATACATTTAAAGATACAATAACTGAATTTAAGCAACCCAATGGTGGTTGTGTGAAATTTTAGTTTCAGAACTACATCACTGACGAGAATCCTGGGCACAGTTTGATAATAAAATGTGCTTGCTATTTTCATCAGATATCCTGCTATAAAATGAAGCAAGCACACTTCCTGATTGACAGACTAATAGGAAAACTAATTACCTGCAGCATTAAGACGACTGTCTTCACCACATTCCACTGAGACTTCCTGCCATCCACGATCACAGTGAATCCTCTGGCCTTACATTTCTCACTGAAACAACACAATTACGGGTGTGAAACAAGGTCCAGACTTTCCTATAACCCTGAAGGGAGAAGGCAAGAGCGTTAACAGCAGGTGGGAGACAGGCCACCTTGAGTCGTCTCATCTACAACACCAACCAATAACCTCTCCAGAGAACTCCATCTGTTTTTCTAGAATTGCTTTTCTCATTTGGGGAAGTATTAATCACAGGCTACTTAGGAAGGAAAATACTGAGGAAACATGGGAAAGTGTTCTTAAGTTCTTTAAGTTCATAAAACTGATGAAATTAAAGTACCATTCCAACAACAGTGGCAGCCTCTCAATTTCTCCATCTATAAAATGAGTCAAACAGAGCCAGGTAATCCAACTGCCACATGCCTCACAGACTTCTTATCGGAATTTAGGATTTGTGAGGAGACAGCTTAAAACAGGTGGCGAACAGTAAACTCTTACTAAACCCCTGCAGACTGGCTTCTTTGCGCACAGGAAATCTAACAGGATGAGGTCATACTTGCTTATCTAATCCATCACTGCTTTGATTTTATCATTCTTAGTCATGTGACCTAGTAAAATGCTATCTGCGGTACTGTGAGATGTGTTGTACTCTATTAAATTGTTCAAATATTTGCTATATGTAATGGCTGCTACATGAAAAAGTTCCATTCTAAAGAAACAACTAAGCTGTTATTACTGTTACATTGTGTATATTATGTATAGTGGAGCCACATCAAAAGCTACTGTTCAGTAGTTGATACATGCTACCATACAGATGACCCTTCACAATATTATGCTAGGAAGCCAGGCAGGAGCACCCAGATGTCGTGTCTTGTACAAAATGTACTGCACAGGTAAATCCACAGGGCAGATCAGTGGCTGACTGATGCAGGAGCTAACAGGGAAACGAGGAGGGGCCGCTAATATACAGAGATTCTTTTTGACTATTTAACACTATTTGGAGTTAGTGGGGTCACATGACCCTGTGACTATAATATAAACCACTGAATTGTATACTTTATAGAAGGCTATTTTATGACAAGTTAATGAAATTTGTTTTAAAATTTTAAGTACTCAATGTTGGGATCTGGATCTGCATTAAAAAGAAAAGTGCATGTGGGGGGAGTCCTCTCCACATTTCTGTGGAAGGGGAAAGGGATGTAAGCCTATATCTAGGCTTACAACAGCACATAGCGCTTGACCAGACACCCAATTGATATTGGTAGATGCAAGTAAAAAGAAAATTCCTAGAGGTCTGTACCAACAATGCATATACAGAGGCCAGTATACCTTAGTGTGGCTACAAGGCCAGAAAGGCCAGCCAAGACAGGGGGCTGGATGCTAAGTGGCCTCTGGAGAAAGGCAAGAACTTAGGGTCTCCTAATGCTTAGAAGTTTGAAAGAAATGGAGCCAAGACAAAAGTTTCCAGTGTGGGCCTGCTACCCAAGGACACACACCACTCCCAATGCTTGATGCTTTCTTATTAGCACCTGTAATCTTAAGAAGTAGGACTCACAACCATTTATTAAATACGTTTTTTAAAAATAACACATTTAATATTTCAATGCGTATTATAAATTAATCTGCAGGTTAATACTGTGAAAGTAATGAGGCTTGAAAATGCCATCTGTAGCAATCTTAAAGGATAAGACTCTGAATCTTTTGGAGTACTTAAAAAGACCTTTAATTTTAATTTACTTACATTTTTCACTAAGATAGAAAATGAAAATATACACAACCCTAGGATACTATTTCAAAACTGCAAACCAAGTGGTATTTCAGATGCTTTGCAAAAGGCATGTTCACGGGCCTAGGGTGCTATAAATTAAGATTCCTATACCTGTTTAGAGCAGTAAAGAAAGGGGAAAATGGGACCCAGACTCCTCAGAGCCTTTCAGGGTAACAAGGCTGGGTTAAAACAGCTCGTAAAGGAAATGAGCACACTGAGTAGCCTCATTTCTGACCCAGAGGGCTTTCCGGGGGATCTTTAGGGCCAGCGCCCCACACTCCTAACTATCTCTTCATTTTATCGAAGGGCTCTTCTTTTGCTCAAAGTTCTGCTGATACATGTCAGCACTGGCTGAGCATGTTTTTATTATAACGCTGTGTACAGAGTTCCTCTCCGTCAGAGAACACGCTTGCTTGCAGAGTATCAGAATGTTCATCTACTAAGACTGTTCACTTGCAGTGCAATGCTTTGTGATCAGAAGGGTATGAGCGATGACATCTGATAATGCCTGAGTCAGAATATAATGGCTGTGTTCCCAGACCATGACCTATATGGCCGCGACTGAGCCCAGCCTCTTCTCTAACCAGCTTCCTAGCACTGTACTCCTCTTTTAAATTGCCCTATGCCTCAGGGCCTCTGCACTTGATAATGTTCCTTCATTTCGTCATCTCAGTAAAATGTCACCTCACTATTTAGCAAGCTGCCACTGACGCTGAGTCTTCATGTCCACTTTCTCAGCATGTGGGTACCTGACACATGGAGTACATGTTGGTGGCACTTGTGTGTCTGGTCCTTAGGGAATACTGACCACTCCTCTGTTTCATTCCCTACTTGCTCAACACCTAGAAGACCAAGGAGCCCCCACAGGCTCTCACATAGTCACCAAGACTTCTGGCCTCAATGTCTGTGTGCCTTGTGCTATCTCCTTCAGACTCTTCCTTCTGAAGATTCTTCTGAAACAACAACTATTTCCACAACTAGAAAAAAAATGATTTAAAAATCAAAACTTGAATATTTAAAATTACTAAAACTTGAGAAATGTAGCAAGGTAGTTTTAACAGATGTTGAATTGTATTAGGAACGACGTGAGCAGTTCCTTGAGGGCATCCTGTAAAAGCCAGAAGGTGGTTCTGTGGTTTCCAATCATGACACTCTCTGTCTCACAGTACGTTCTTTTTGAACTAGAAAATAACATGATTTTAAGTATTGCCAAGTGCTATTGAAAGAAAATTCTAAACAATTTTTAAGAGATGCCCAGGGTTTCTTTTAGAATGTGATATTCAGTTATCTTGTCAATTACCAGTTGTGTCAGTTCCAGGTTTTATGAGCGTTTACTAGACGCTATGATCGGCCATGACTGTGATCCTAACAGAAGTGGCTACCACACAGCGGGAAGAGATAGACCTGGAACACAGTGCTTAGCAGCAGACTGGGTTTACTGCCAGGTTTTGGCCAAGCTGCCCGTGTTCATGTTTGTTTCTATGCTTCAGTTCCCTCGTGGGGCGAGGATTAAGAAACAGTGTTCCTCTCAGAGGGACAGGGAAACTGAATGACTGAATATTGCCTATTGCTTCCTTAGATGTGGGATATTCTTCCATATCTACCTCTCATTCCCCATCCACAGTCAAGCCTGAGGGTTAGTATGATTAAAGTTCTAAAACAAATTCAAAGCAACCCACAAGCTTGCTCACCAAACAACTACTGAATTCCCAATAGCCAGTTAGCTGGTCCTATAACCCCTCATAGGTGAACACAGAGCACTGAAGAGAATGAAGCTATCAGAGATAAAGGCAGAAACTGGAGCTGAGCATTAACTAAGGATGGCATATCATACAGCACAGAGCTGTAAAAAATGTAAAGTATAATCTGTCTCCCTCCCAAGAGCTTACATCTTCTTACAATGTGCAAAGATCGAAACAAAGTGCTTTAGTGTCTACTACACATTCATCATTAGGTGTCTACTTCACATTCATCATTTAGTGAAACAGCATAAACCCTTGAAAACTTAAGAAGAACTAAATAGCACTTATAAAAAAAAATCAACAATTACAGTTAAGCACATCACTAAGTTTGTAGTCTGTGTGCATAAGAGAGATGAGACAGGCCAAGTGCATTAATTTGTTTAGGTTGTTTGCCCTTCTACCACCTGACTGCACAGTTCTGAGTGGACACAAGTCAGGAGACGTGGGTTGATTGGCTGGGCCTTCCCTCAGCCTTAGTTACCCTTCTTGCAGGCTGAGTGTGGTTCCACAAGTCTGTGGTTTGTGGTAGAAGGCTCCTCCCAGGTGAACACTTCATCGGGAACTCAGCCTCAAAGACATGTTCCAGTGTTGGGATATATCCATGGGAAAGTGCTGTGTGGGCCTGGCGTCCTGCCTGCCCAGTCTTATTACATTATATCTACTTATTTATAATGTGTGTGGGTTATACCATGGTGCACATGAGACAAGTCAGAGAACAACCTGCAGGACTTGGCTTTTTCCTCTCACTCGTGGGTCCTGAGTGTGAAACACAGGCAGTTAGGATTTAGAAGCAAGCACCTTTAGGCACTGAGTCATTGCACCCGGTCTTGTACCTGTGAACTTTGCATTTCATCTGAACTTCCAAAAACAGATTTCACAGAAAGTGCAGCTGCAATTATTTCTACTAATTTGAAGAAACAAACAAGAACAACAACAACAAAGACAACTCTTGTTGGATCCGTGTGAGGAAGAGCAGATTCTAGCCTCAGTCTATGACTGACTGGCTGTGTGATCCTGAGTAACCCAAGCCACTTAGTTTCAATTCCTCAACTACCAAACAGGGAAGTTGGCCCTGATGGTCATCAGTGACTACTTTCATGATTTATTAACTGTGAGTCTACCTAATCTTGGTTACCCAAAATGAGGGTTTATCACTTAATGGAAATTTATAGACTGGCAGTTAGCAACACGAATCAGCAAGGCCATTTTGTAAATGCACTCGCTATAGGGTCTAGTAATTTTCCTTTTCAGAAAGGACAGGACAGGACAAGAAAGGAAAGAGGAAGGGAGAGGAGGAGGGGAGGGGAGGGGGAGGAAAAGGAAGGAGAGGGGAGGGAAGGAAAGGAAAAGGAAGAAAGAGAGGAATAACTTTTACTTGAAGACTTGTACTTCTCCAATACTGAAAGGCAAGCAGCAACAAATCATTAAATGATCCTTCTATACTGGAAGTAGGTCTGTACCCTAGTTAGTTCTGTTGACTACTTGACACATTGAGAAGAGGAGCCTCAGCTGCACAATTGCCTATGTCAGACTGGCCTGTGGGCAATGCCATAACTCAGCAGGTGAGTCTGGGCTGATGTTTGTTTGTTTAAATTTATTTATTTTATGTATGAGTATTCTACCTGCATTTATACCTGCATGCCAGAAGGAGGCATCAGATCCCATTACAGATGGTCGTGAGCCACCATGTGGTTGTTGGGAATTGAACTCAAGACCTCGGGAAGAACAGCCAGTACCCGTAACCGCTGAGCCATCTCTCCAACCTCTTGTGTAATGTTTTGGATTAAGAATCTGGAGCTGAAGAATCAGCTGTAGTTACAAACAACCAGCACCACTAAAGTAAAACCTTGGCTTTACTGAGTCAATAGGTAATAGTTAGCTGAGGCTAAAACAATCATCTGTGACGACAATTTAGGGAGTATTTCCTTGAGGCCAGCACAGTACACAGAAGCTGTAGTCCAGAGAGGGCCATAGCTACATCTTCAGCTGGAGGCCAAAATGAGTCCCCCATATGGAACTGGCTGTGATACCAGCAGGACTGAAGGGGTCCTGGAGAATCTGAGACTTTTGCTGTGAAAGAACAAGAAAGACCATTGCTGAAGGTGCAGCCTTGGCTGCAATGGAGACCCCAGAATGTTGGAGATGCCAGAACCATGGACTATCCATCAAAGGGCAGAGGCAGGTGTGATGTGGGGCCAGCCTGAGCATAAGCCTACCAGCTAAGCCATGAGTGTTGTGGACAGAAAAGCAGAAGTGGGGAACCTGTCTTCGAAGGCCAGAAGAGGAAGTCAGATATCATAGAGATTCATGTGTTTACAAGACACCTAATGTGAGTGCTGGGAGCTGAAATCAGGAAGAGCAGCAAGCGCTCCTAACTGCCAAGCTATCTCTGCAGCCCCTGCTTTTGATATTGAAGTGACTGGTAGATTTAAGCAAACAGGAATTTTTGAGATTTTTCTTCACTGAAGAACTATGAGAATTAAAAACTCATGGACCTATAAGCTAAATTATGTGTGTGTTTTTTTTGTATTTTTAAAATAAAAATATTTGAAGACTAATAGCCTTTGCTCATATTAGTGACTATAACTTAACATAGTGAAGTAGTGAACTAAAGAAAGATAAGTTCATGTAGATTAAGATCTCTCTCTCTCTTTTCCTGTGTATGCATGTGTGTGTGTGGAGGGGGTGTTACATGTCTGTGTAGATGTGTATACCTGTGTACACATGAAGGCCAGAGGTCAGGAGTCCTGGTTCTATCATCTCTCCTGAGGCAGGGTCACTAACTAAGCCTAGACCATGGCTGGCAGCCACCAACCCCTAGCGATCCTTCCGTCTCTGCCAATCACAGTAATGGGGTAATCAGTAGACGTGCAAGAGGCTATGCCCAACTTTGTATGTGTGTGCTGGCCACTGGAACTCGGATTTTGCCCTGCCCTTAGCCACTGAGCCTCTCCCTTGCCTCTAACTTCTCTTCTTTCTGAAGCTCTGTGGCATACAGATGCTTAACCTAACGGTTCTTTAAAAGCTGAAAGTACATATTTAGAAGCATCCAACAGTAAAGTATTTCATCTGTATACTGCTATCAGCCACTAGTGCTAGCCTTTAACTGTAATTTCACTGCTGACAAAGTATGTGATACTTCAATAGCAAGAATCAATAGGAAGCAATATTGAAATTGAAGAAGAAGACACCTTTAGAGTCACCTTGGAATGCTGAGTAGATAGTCCAAAGTGACACTCAGCTCATCCATATTTGTCTGCTCAAGGCATAACGGAATTGTCAAGATGAGTCCACTGCGTCTGTCCTTTCCTCCTACAAAAAAGATACATTTAAGATTTATCACATATTAAGATGACATATGAATAATGTTTTAATCCAATGTTATCAAAACAATTATAAGGACATAGTTTGGAAAGTATCTAATGACTATCTATAGTTTCTAAATGCTTATAGTAAAGGCAAATAAGTAAATAAATAAGTATGCAGAAGAAAATGCTGAAATCTTCATCAAAACCAAAATCATTTACATTTTCTTTCTTTTAGTCTGCTTCCTAATTGAATCAACTCAGCAAACACTTCCTGTGTGCCCAGTACAATCCGTGTTTGCAAGTAAAACAAATTTGCATCTGGAAAGAAAAGCTTTAAGTCATAATAAGAATATGAATGACTGTCACTAATTTGCTACACTGTGTCTTCATATAAAATCCATTAGCTGCTATAAAAAGGGATTCAGGCAATAGAGAAAGATGATTTAAGGGAAAAAAAAGCTGTAATAAGTATAAGGAAAGTAAAGACTTGGGGGAAAGCTGTAGAATTTTTAAACCAAGTTACAAGAACATCCCATGATGGGAGATGACCTGAGTTCACCCACAGAAGAAACATAAATCTGAGTGTAATCTGAGGAGCAATGGAAGGCTGCCTTCCTACAAGATAGATTTAATCGATTCATTCAGTAGATATCACATGGGTACCGCCGTGTGCAGGCAGGACAGCCAGCTGCAGACTGTTTACATGGCAGTAGACTCAGCCCTATCTAGCTTAGAATGCAGAGCAGAAAGCCAGGGAGTGGAGCACACTGAAATCTCGTGTGTGCTAAGTCCTTACCCTATCTGCCCTAAATGTTAATGTAAAAGGTAACTTTTAAAACCCCGCAATCTCACCTGCAATCTCAGCACTCGAGAGGTAAAGGCCAGAAGAGAGACAGCAAGTTCAAGGCCAGCCTGAACTACAAAATGTGATTCTCGCACAGCCAAGGACTATGGATACAGCTTAGTATAAATGCTTGCCTATCTGCTTAAGACTCTGAATTCAATCCCCAGCACAGCATATCAAACAAGCAAACCGGTAGAACTTTGATTCACACCTACCACCTTCCAAACCTCTGCTCATGTTTGCTCACACTGAAGCCTACTGTCAGAACCAAGTGACATTCACAACAGCTTTAGAAGGTTAAAAAAAAAAAAAAAAACCTATGAAGAAAACAATTCTGTATAATCTCTAGCAATTCATCAGTAAAAACTGAAAAGCCTGAGGTGAAAAGACTTCCATTAGTGACAGAAATGCGATTCGAGGCATGACAGCCATTAAGGGCTATTTTCTATGCAACTGTTGATATTGAACCACTTTGTCTAACATCAATAAACCGCAATTTCAGAGGGTTCGACCTAATATACAGTGACTCAATAGCATTTTTTGTTGATTAGAATATAAATTTAAAAAATGGATTACACAGGTGATTTCCAAATGATAGTGGCCCTTATGTGATTCTCTTGGTATGAAAACATTTTTTTTTATTATTTAAAAAAAGTTTGAGAATAACTGGCTTTAACTAATTATGGTCAAGAGATAAAATTTAAAAGTGGGCAAGAGAACTTTTTGTTCTTTTGTTGAGACAGACTCTCTCAACATAGCCCTGGCTGTCTTGGAATTCTCTACATAGATCAGGCTGGCCTTGAATTCACAGAGATGTACCTGCCTCTGCCTCATGAATTCAGGGATTAAAAATGTGCACCCCCATGCATGGCTTGGGCAAGGGAACTTTCATTTTCTCTTCAAGACTGACAAGCTGTACTCATGCATTTAAACTAAATGCACACGGGTTCACACTCAGACTGAGTGACATCTAAAACACTAGAAGTTTTCCTTGGGGATCAAGACGACACTACCCTGAACTCCACACCCTTTGCTTTTACTGTGGGTAAGAAAATAAGCTCTGATGTGAAAGTGTAAGAGTCACAAGGCAAGAAAAAGAAACAAAGGCAGGACAGTTCCAATCAATGGGCTTGAATGCTGGAAGATGAGAAACGTTACTGGTGGAGAGAAAACAGCATCCGGGAGTGGGACAGCAGCGTGAGAGGACAGGCATTTCAATATGGGAGCAAGACAAACGGAAACAATCTTCCTGGCACACCCAAAGCACTTCAAGACAGTTGGTATGGTTGGTTGGCTAGTTGGTTGGTTGGTTGGTTTTTAGTTGTTGTTTGAAACAAAATCTTCTATAGCACAGACTGGCCTCAAACTTTTGATCCTCCTGCCTCAGCCTATGAATGCTGGATTCTACAGGTACATGTCAATCCTTATATTCTCCTCAATACCTCCAGTTATAAGAATGTACATTATCAAACATCATTATAAAATTCATAAGGCTGCAAATGTAAACATTAATAATATTATTCATATAGAAAACCATGTAGAGGACTGAAATGCCAAATAATAACACAAGTTTAAAAAAACACACACACAAACATTAGATTAGAAGAGATAAGCCCAGCAAAATAATTCAGCTTTTTTTTTTTTGTCCTTTATGATCTTCATCAGGAAAACATATCAACTTACAAAGACACATCAGATGTTTGGGGTTAAAAAAGAAATTAGAATTATCAAGAAAATGACAAAACCTCAAGGAAATAGGAAAGTAAAAGGAAGACACTAGAGTCTGAGCAAACCTAAATCAGTAGGGCCCTGGAGCCTACAGTCTGTGCCGATATACTCAGTTATTCGGACTCCAAAGTTACTGCGTGGAACGAACCACACCAAAGCTCTCAGGGGAGCAGGGGATCCTCCGTCTTCCCCTTAAATCATACTAGTGGATGTATACTTCATGTTAATAACTTTAAGCAATTTCAGCACAGTACAGAGAAAAGCAGATGTGGCATTTTGTAATCTTCCAGTACAGTGGAAGTTTCCCTGAGAATGGAGAGGCTGGGAATCAGGGCGACTCACTTCCGAACAACTGCTGACATGCTAGTCCATCGTTGAGCACTTAGTACTCAATGTTCTCTTCAGAAGTAAGAAGTTGTGATTTCAGCAGTGTGACAGTTACTTGGTGGTCACTTTAGTCAATCACAGAACAGAGTAAGAACCAGATCACAAGGAACCAGCAGTGGTTGTCACAGCGACCCACCCAAAAAAGGCCTTAAAAACAAAACCTGTATAGACTGGAGCCCTGGCTCAGCAGCTGGGAGCACAGACCACTCTTCCAGAGGGCCTGCATTCAATTCCCAGCACCCACATGGCGCTCACAACTGTTTGTAACTCACACACACATTCAAAATATCAGTGCACATAAAGATAAGTAAGTCTTTAAAACAAAGTTTATAAAAGAAATTACATGTATTTCTCTTAAGCTAATCAAAAGCAGTTTATACAGCACACAGTTCTGGTCCAGCACACATACCTGACAGGAAGGCCAGCTTCTTCTTCAGGATGGGCAATATCACCGAGGCCTCCATTGCACGTCCTTGCCTCTGAAAAGACAGTGAAATGTCAGCTACAACACACAATTACTCCATGGAATTCATGTTTGTGATTGTTTATTCCAGGGTTTCTCAATCTGAGTGAAAATAATCGGTATTTTGAGCCAGTTAAGTCTTTTTTTGAAGGATCTGTAGACTTTTTAGTGGCCTCTCTGCCCTTTACCCACAAAATACCAGTGATCTCCTCATCCCCGGCTGTAACAACCAACCTAAGTCTAGACATTACCAAACATTCTTTAGTAGGTAAAGCTGTAGCTGGCTGAAAACCAAAGCTTAAGTGCTTTGCAGAGCAACACTCCTGGGCCAGAATACTAACTGTAGACAGCAACACCTCAAAAACCACTTCAATTATTTTATTCCTCTGTCAAGTAGGCAGTCGGTCTGCCATTGCCTTCCATATTACAGCTTATTCCAAATCTCTGATTCCCTCTGTCACAGTAGTAACAGCATTCTCGGATTTCACCTGTTCTTCCTCCTCCCTAACACCTCAGAATAGACCTTTTACTTTTACTTCAAAGTACTTCTAAATGCAGACTTGTTACCAGATCCATCATTCCACATTTCAAGCTTTAGTTCCTCAAAAATAATCCATTTATTAGTTCAGTTCATTTCTTTTGCTTTACAAACATTGTTTTTGTTTGAGACAGGGTCTCCCTTTGTAGCCCAAGCTGGCCTGGAACTCATTATGTACCCCAGCCTAGTCTCAATCTAATGGCATTCCTCCTTCCGCCTCTTGAGTGCTGGCTGAGTTTACCCTTTGGGGCAAACCACAATTTACTGTTTTGTTTTCCAGAGTCCACACAGTCACAGCCAGGGTTTATGGCTACCTACAAAAGGGAATACTCAGTAGTCAGGGCTGGGATCCTGTAAGACAGTTTTCCTTAAATGGAGGCTTTGGCAGGGTAGGCATTCTGAGACTTGGTCAGCCCACTATACTAATTTGAGGAGGCAGGACCTTATAAAAACAACAAAAGTTAATGCTAAACTCTGTCTTCTTACATGCTCCCGTCTGAGAGTTCTCCACTGCTCTTCTTACTCCCTCCCCCTCTTCCCTCCTCCACAGCCACTCACCCCACCCAGACCAGGGCAAGCAGGCCCTGAAGAGCACCATGACAACCCAGGGAGGGTTGCTCTCTTTTGAAAAAATGTTTCCAGAGTAGAGACTATGACTCTGTGGATTATGTGTCCAGCAAGGATCTGCCCAAGCCTATCCCATCTCAGTCACTGTGCTGCTGGCTGGAACAAAACACTCAAGTTGCAGTCCAGTCCTGCAAAACCTACAATCTTTAAAACAACAACAACAATAACAAAAACCCTGTATTTGAAAAAGAAAAACAAATATAGTCATCAGATAATGGCTAATTAAGCAAGACTAATTAAGCCAGTGAAGTATTTACAGGCTTTGTGGTTAAGATAAAAACAAAGACAAAAAAAAAATACCACCTGCCTACAAAGAAAACAACCTGTCAAACTAATTGATGTAGCCTTAAGTTTGCTCCTTAAATGCTTGTTTTCAATTTGCTTTTTTCATTCTGATCCTGTATTACCCAGCTAACAGAAAGTAGTTCATACAACCTCACATTTTTACATCCTGATGGAAAACCTATAGCATTTCATGTTCTAAATCAATACTGCAGTTTGATGAGTTGTTATCAGCCAGACAAGAAGCCAGACAACTTGTGTTCACATCTGAGAGCCGTCCCCGTGATCACCTTGCTGGGCCTGATCTCAAGGTTGATAATGATGTTAATAATGATTATGGTAATTAACATTTACCTTACACTCAAGTGTTTATTACAAACACTGCCCTTTTCTAAATGACTTCTGGTATTGACTTATTTAATGTTCCCAATATTTCTGAGGTACAAGCTAGCTGATTCAGTATCACACTGCTAGTGAGTGTGGCAGCTCCGACTCAGAGACAGGCAATCTGGTTCCTTCAAGGCCACTTTCATGATATGCTATCAGTTTAATAATCAACAGTTCTGAAAATACCCAGTGACATCAATTAAATAGCAAACTAGTCTAGACTGGATGCAAATCACAGATATGCAGCAAAATAAATCACATATACTCAGTCTTTGTCCTTCAAATAGAACTCCTCAACCCCTTGGAATTTTCTGAGTGACAGGAGGAGTGGCTTTTGTCACTGCTAAAACCTTCAACCCATGCTAATAGAGTAAATGATGGCGCCTCTACAAGTTCAAGGGAAGCCTGAACTGCCATCACACTCCCCCAAACTCTAGGGAGGGTAGGGGAAACAGAAACTCTAACGATCACCAGTATCCCATAATCAATCGTGACGACACAGTAGGACATCTGTTGGTCAAGCAGCGGACACACACGGTGCAGGGAGGGTAGCAGGGCTGAACAAGGCCATGGTGCTGAAAGCCCTACATACTTTACAGCATGTGTGTCATGCTGGTTATACCATTCATTCATTATGGTAGTGAGGAAATGGCATTCCTGCGGCCTGAGTCCTTCTAGTGAATTACCAAACCTAAGGAGGCCATGGTCCTGAGAGACAGTGATCTGCAGCCTGAGACCCAGGACTTGCTACAGGCATCCAAAGTGAGGTCAGTTGAGTGAGATTCAGCCTTTAAACTTAGGAGCCTGACACTAACTCCAGAACTCCGTACTGAAATGAGGTGAAGAGTAGTGTAGAGAACTGAGTAAGGGGAACCCCTTGTATTTAGTGTCAGAAGTGCGTGGTAAATACAGTGGTATGTATGCACAGGAATATAGCACCGAAAGAAGGGAAAACAACACCTACTACAGAAATTAAATTTGACCTCTCTGAAAGCTAGAGACAGAAAGCTGCTGAGATAGGTTATCAGTATGATGTTTCCACGGGGAAAGCTCAACCTCGAAGCCCCCTCCCCCAGTCACACAGTAAAACTGGCTTCCTAACCGGGTTGTTCCTATCTGGTTGCAAATACAAGTTCTTAACTGCCTTTAATTCCTTCTGGTTCTGAAGCCTGTTTCTCCGACTTTCTCGGCAGTTCCATACACGGTACAACGTTTCCGGTCACAGAGTAGGGACTTCTCCTGTGGTCAAGGGACTCTGAGTGCACTGGGGAGCAGCACTACAGGTCAGATCTTCGTGGACAGCATCTCTCATCGCTTCCTGCTTCGTTTGCAAAGTGTGCTGTCAGGGCTGGAGAGAGGCTCAGAGGAAAGAGCACTGGCTGCTCTTACACAGAACCTGGGTTTGGTTCCCAGCACCCACAGGCAGCTCACAATGGTTTGTAACTCCAGTTCCAGAGGATTAGATGCTTTCTTGCCTCCATGAACATTAGGCACACAAACATGCATGCAAAACACTCACCACATAAATTAAAAAGTAATTTAAAAAAAATCAATCAATGCATGAAGGTTTTGACCTTTGCCACACAAGGACCTCATTAAGCAACCATCAGTAGACAAGAATATCTGCACTCCTAAAACCCCATAAGGCCCAAGAAACAATGGCTACAGGAGACCCCGGGAATACAGATTATGTTACCAGAATTTTGCAAGCCAGGTTACGGATTTTATGCCAATTAATAGTTTAATTGTTTACCACTGAGTTTTCCTGTGTTCAAAGGGCAAACATGAACTTCCATCTTGTGTTCTAGGTTCATCTTGGTAGGCCAGTGCCCTGAAGCAGCCTTTTGTTTTCTCCCAATTTCTTCAGAGACAGCTGCTAAACCCAGACTCTCCTTCAAAGTGTGGCAAAGCACTTTTTTCAACAGTTTATTTATTTATTTTTGGGTCATGTTGAAAATGACAAAGAACAATGAGAAATACAGTCTGGGGCACATGGGGCATGATAAAATAAAAAAATGTGAAGCATGGAGAGAGTCCTATACTCTATCCTCTCCCCCCCCCCACCCCCGTCTGTCATCTGTCTGTCTGTCTGCCTCTCCCTCTCTCTCCCTCTCTCTCTCTCTCTCTCTCTCCTCTCTCCCTCCCTCTCCTCCTCTCTCCTCTGCTGTCACTAAAGAAACAGGCAACAGCAAAACTGGAGGTGATCGCACAGCTATGGCTTAGGAGCCAGAAAGATGGCTCATCCCTCAAGAATCCTGCTCTCCAGAGGACCAGTTCGGTTCCCACCACCCTCATCAGGCAGCAGATAGCTCCCTGTAACTGCAGCTCCAAGGAGTCTGATGCCCTCTTGCGGCCTCCATTGCATTCACTGTTAGAGACACAGACATAACATATAAATCTCTTTTTTAAGTTGTTCTGGCTTAGCTTTTCAAGTGTTTACAGAACCATTTTAGAAAAACAACTTGCTTCTCTTTGATTATGTTAATGCCTTTGGAAAAGTTAAATTATGTATAAGTACAGAAAATGAAGAAATGAACAGCTCTTACGAAATATATGTAACCCTCACAATATAATATTACTGATAAGGCAGGTCACTCCCTACTCCTCCTCTCTCTCTCTCTCCTCTCTCTCTCTTCTCTTCTCTCTCTCTCTATATATATATATATATATATATATATATATATATATATGCATGCAAATACAGGCATTATTCTTCACAAGAAAGGCTACTTACCCCAAATATATGAATATATGAATATTCTCAATCAAAGAGTAAAGCCAGCAAGGTACAGTAGCAATGAAGCTAGCCAGAAAGATGTACTGCTTAAACATTTGCCAAGCAAAGTAGGACATGCTTAACAAAAACAAAACAAATTGAGAAACACGCAATTGTGCTTTTCATAGTTCATATGTGGTCATTAAAACAAGCTTCTTCTGAACACAATTTATTAAATAAAAAGAAAATTAATAGAAGGCTATTATATAAAAGGGACAGAAAACCAGGACAGTCAATGAGGCACACTGGAGGCTCCTGAGGGTAAAGAGAATCCACCCTGGCTACATGTTAGCTTCAGCCACAGAGATGGTTCTGGAAGTACTCTGGATTTGAACTATTTTGGTTCTCAATGTCCTAAGTGACTATGTTGTATCTTACTATCATTTCTTGATATAAAAATGTAAATGTCACTGGTTTTCTTCTACAGCAAGAAATGACTCTACAAGAAGCAAAAGTGCACTAAGTTCTCCTGATAACTACACCTACTCTAGCTTGATCAGCTTTTCCAAGATCTGAGTTGAAAGAGCAAAGGATAACCAAGTGGTTATTCTGACACTGTGTCTTCCCAAAAGCACAGAAAAGCATTTTACATTGTACCTTTTCATCCACTACTGAACAGATTTATAGAACAACCTACCAGATGGAGGCATGGCTAGGTGCTAGATACTCCTGCATTCAGAAATACCAGAAGCAGTAAGGGACAAATGAACAAAGGTATATAAAATAATGCAGCAAACACTCAACCTACTCCTCACAGCACGCTTAAGTTCTCAAATGCTCCCACCTTGACAGCAGCCACGCCCACACCCTACCGAGCTCTCTTTCACTGAGGGCGCCTCCAGCCCCAGCAACCCACTGGATGCCTAGAGGCAAATTCTGAAGGTGGCCAGAGAAGTCAATAACTGCCATCAATGGGCAGCCATTAGAGGGCAGCAGAGCATGTCCTGAGCAGCAGGACAGGACAATTACAGGCCTTTTAATCAAGACTCGGCAAATTACACTTCAAAAGAGATTATAATTGATGATATGTGTGGGGGTACTGGAACTCTTCTTTCAATAAGGATAAATCAACCAGTCTGCTTGGAAAATTCAGTTAGATTCTTTGAGGAGTGTTTTTTTAACAACCAGAGAAAACCCATTAGGATTGCCTGAGGCTAACTAAATCATCTCTAATAAATCTACATCATGTAGACACAGAATGGTGGTGAACAAAACCAGAACACAGGCTCCATAGCTTGGTATTTCCAGGAAAACACTGAAACATAGCTCTCCTTAAAAGTGGGTTAGGAATAGCTTCAACTGTTGGTTTCAAATAAAACCAAACCCAAGCACAGGACTGGTGTTCACTGCTTCCTGCCTGGCTCACCATACCCACACACAGAACTGTGCAAACATGGGCTTCTCTCAGCATCAGGATGACGCTGGGGAACTTCATGTGACTTTTTTGTTAGTACAGGTGCCAGTATGATTGGTAACCTAGTTTTAAAACAATACTGACAGTTTCAAATGAAAGAACAACAATCCCCTGGAAAGACTTTAAATCACCATGGTAAAACAATGGCTGGCTTTCATCACATCAAATCCCAAATCCCAGTCCTCTTCATCTGCACGTAGTGCAGACCTGGCCAGTTTGGAATTTCTCTGGGCTATCATCAAACCTCTTCTTCCCTGACTCTGCTTCTAGAAGGAAGTGTTTGGCTTTGTTGTAGTTGTTTAGTTTTCCTATTCTCACGATACACACACATTCCGCTAAGCTGAACTCAGTAAATCCCATTCCCTAGACACTGACATTTCAAGGGAGATTCAGTGAGACATGTTTCAAGGACCCAGGCTACAAACAATAAGAGTATAAATTAACTTTAATCCTGTTACTCATATGTCAGATACCACAAAGGAAAAAGTACTTTTGTTCAAATGAAATATTACCTATAAAAATGGCAATGTATAATTGCCATTTTTGGACTGTTTATTTACATAATGTAAAAAGATTTATCATTATATAAAAAGTTGCCCCCCCATCAAAACTCTTTTAATTTTTATTTTATGTGTATGTCTGCATTGCCTCTGTGTATTTATGGACACTGTGTGCATGTCTAGGCCAGAAGAGTGCGCCTAATGCCCTAGAACTGGAGCTACAGATGGTTGTGAACCACCGTATGGATGCTGACAGCTGACTCAACTCAGGCCCTCTGTAGCCAGCACTCTTAACCCCAGATCCATCTCTCCAGACCCAGAAAATCCCTTACTTTTATGGGCATAATCACCGAAACTACATCATAGGGGTGAAGATGGAGTGAGTGAATTTATTTTGCTTAATAAACACTGTCTTCTACCCCATAGCTAAAATTTCCTTCTTCCATTCACTGCTAGTTGAGCCGGTGATTTAACCACAGTCAGAGAATCCTACTAAAGCCTTCTTGGGTCAACAGATTAAGTCCTGCCTTGTTATATATGGCACATGCTCAGATCATCATTAATGGCCCCAGAATCCTCACCTGTAATTCTACAAATATCTACACAGTATCTCACTTTATCAGATGAGAAAACCTAGGCTGGAGGAATACTTTGCTTGGGTCTCACAAATGAACAGATGGCCACTCACAGAAGCGGAATGGCTGCATCTTTATGCCCATCTTCCCATTGCTGTGGGTGGATTTCCTGGTATACAAATGTTACCTTGCTAAAGCTGTGAAGAATTCAAACAAACAGAAGTTTGCAGAGGAAAAATCTGGAAAAATCTAGATGATGTGCATTTAAGGGGTAAAAACCCAAAACTAAAAATATGCAAGCAGCATGCTCCCACACTCCTGCTCGGTGCACTACTAATGCTTAGCAACTCATCCCAACTCCACGGTGGTCAGAGCGGGAGGCTACCGAGAGCTTCAGCAGCAAAGGCAAAGACCTTCCAGTACTGCATGTACTTTGGAGGATATTAATGTCACATTTTCTAAAGAGTCCTTTATCTGTTCTGGAGACTGGGAAGTCACCATCATGGTTTCAGCCAGTTCAGCACCCGATGAAGGTGCTCCCAGGTGGCACTATTTGGATAGCCTCACAGGATAGAGGGCAAAGGGACAAACACTACATCTTCATAGAGGAGGACAGAGGAGTGAAAAGGAGTGTTCCCATTAACCTGAGTCCTTTGGTAAGAGTGGAGTCCCACTCATGAGGTCCATAGCCTCTGCATCCAACACTTCCTGAAGCTTGCTGTCTGCCACCCCTCAAAGGGGACCAAGTCAGTCTTGGTGACACTGAGATGGCTGCCACAGCACTGGGATCTGGGAAGGGACAGATACTTGGAATAGGACTGACAATTTATCAGTAATTGTTCAAAGTGAATAATAATGGGTAAAACTGCTTTCTTTTTCCCCTGTTTCTTTATATTTGAAAATGTCCATAATAAATGCCCAATGCAGTAAAGTGTTTAAGCATGCAAACACTGTGAAAAAAAGGAGTGGTAATACTTTAAACAACAGTTTCTAGTTAGCTTTAAAAAAAAATTCAAAATCAACAGAGAAAGCCAGATATGGTAGTCCATGCCTATTAATCCCAGCAGTCGGAGGTCGGAGGAAGTAGGGCTTAGTTTTAGGACAGTCTGACCTATACACTGAAACAAGAGGGGGAAGGAGGGAAAGAGGAAGGAAGGGAGGGAGGGAGGGGAGGGAAGGAAGGAGGGAAGGAGAGAGGAAAGGAGAGAGGAAAGGAGAGAGAGGGGGAAGGAAGGAGAGAGGGGGAGGGAGGGAGAGAGGGAAAGAGGGGGGGAGGGAAAGGGAGATAGAGAGGGAGAGGGAGAGAGAATATGAACTTAGGAAACAGATTGTGCCCTTAAAGTGGTTTCACATTCACCATCATAATCTAAAGGTGTTTGTGGGAAAAGACTTTGTGGACCCATTTAGGATCGATAAGGAGGGAAGAGAGCTATTCTGATAAATTCCATAGGTGGAGAGTAAGACACGGTGGCAGGCAACTGCAAGGGTGTGCAGAGCTCCCGTTCTGCCATTTTCTTGGCACTGAAAACTTCTAGCTCCTTATGTCTTTCTCACTTTGAGAGTAGTTGTCTTCTTAGCAGCCCCGCTCTCTATTACCACCACCATGAGACATACTTGCTTAGGGTGATGAGTTACTAGAAAACACTATGTCTATAGTACATACTCACTGTGGCAGACAGGCAGTAAGGAGTGACTGGGCAGACAAGAAGGCAGGTCTGCTAAGTGAAGCATCAACAAACATCATAAATGTTATAGTTTGAGTCGGACAAACAGAACTCTAAACTGTGTGCATGCTGCACATTAATATTTAAAACATGTTCTGCATGTCATAACAATGTATCCTGCCTATGTAGTCAGTAAGGACTGTTACTGTTTCTGAGATCAAAGCCCCTGTGCTCTCCACTGTTTGAACGTTCCCGTCTGCTGGTCTAGGGAGAGCCCACTCTCCACGCTCGGCCAGTGCACAGCTCTTGTTGACTAAACCCCCTCCTCACAGTCACAACAGCTTTCTCACTTAGGTTCCATTTAGAAAAATAATTAGAGGTAAGAAAACAAGGTTAGATAATTTTAAACTAACCCAAACACTATGAATAGAGTGTGTATTTTCTTTGAATAGAATATTAAATTACATAGTTCAGGGACATTTGCTGAATCGTCTGGACTCTGGCCCATTAGGACCATGAATGAAGAGACACTGTCTAAAGCTGTCGTTATGCTGGGCCAACTCTAATGTCAGGCTCTGGGAATGGCTTACTCGACTTTACTACTTACACTGAGTTTTCATCATCTCTATTTCCACACTTGCACAAGTCATTATTTAATGTGCACATCCCCATTTCTTGAGGTTATACCTCAGCTTATATTACAGTAATCACCGTAACCCCCATCTCATGTTTTCACTTTACTGCCTATTGATGCTTTTCAACTTGCAGCTTCTCTCTGGCAACATTTAGATGACTTCTGACTCTGGTCACTCCATTGTCACTTGGCAGAAGAATCTGATTTGTTATTCATAAGAGAACTGCAGTGGAAAGTCTAGGGTCCCTCTAGACAGCTAAAAAGGAAAGCTTTTACTGTCATATATCTTCCAATACTTGAAACAATAAAGCTCACTTTCATTATTAACCACCATCATCACCATAATCTACATACAAGATGGTAACAACAGAAAATAAAGCAAGTGTCTACTACAGGGCCATACAACATGCAAAAATCTTTGTTTTTAAATGAAAAGCTGTAGCAATAATTTTACAAAAAGTAATCTGAGGTTCCTTGGTGCATGCATGTGTGCGTGTTAAATAAAAGACAGGGATGTAGCTCAGTTAGAAAGCACGAGGCCCTGGCTTCACTCCCCAGTGCCAAAAGGTGAAGTACGACTTAAAGGACTCTTTCCGAGGGGCCACTGCTTCCTATGCTCACCAAGGTCACCAAGGCAGGACTTCTTGCTTTAGTGACTGCTCTGCCAGTCCAGCCTTAGTGCTGCATCCTGGTCCTGAACAGGATCAAGGCTACAACTACATTATATCTAGAGCCAACTGACAGGAGTCAAATCCTGACTGCACCCCCTACTCAGCATTAGTTTCGTAGTATGACAGAATTCTTCTATTAAATCTTCCTTTTAGCTCAAACTCGCTCACACAGACTTCAAGGCTTAAATGCTAAAACAATCATGCTTCCTGACTCCTTCCCCTATGGTCTTCTCTATGACTGAGACTCTACCATGACACCTGTCAACCATGAAGGCAGCAATCTATTAATGGTACTCAACTCCTCATACTGGAAAAGTATATGCTACATCATGTGTTGCCAGGCAACTTCTATTTCCACTAAGAAACATCAAGTGAGGCGAGGTGGGCATATGTGAAAAGTCTTAACACTATTCTGGCCTAAACATCAGACTTAACTAAATTACACATCTTCCACACTTCTATTCTAAGGGGTTATACTGCCTTTTTAATTAAGATACCCCTTTGTGTTCGGGGAGATGAGAAGCTTTACTTAGGATTTGTGAAAAGAACTGCCAAAAACAAATGTTGTGATGATTCTACCTTAAGATACAGAGTGGATAGTTGTGGTGGCCTGAATATGCTTGGCCCAGGAAGTGGCAAAATTATAAGGTGTGGCCTGTTGGAGTAGGTATGGCCTTGCTGGAGGAAGTGTGTCATTGTAGGGGTTGGCTTTGAGACCCTTCTAGCTGCTGGAAGACAGTCTTCTCCTGGCTGCCTTTGGATCAAAATGTAGATGTTTAGCCTTTCTAGGCCACAGCTGCCTGAATGATGCCATGCTTCCCTCCATGACAATAATGGACTAAGCCTCTAAAATTGTAAGCCAGCTCCAATTAAATATTGTCCTTTATAAAGGCCATAGTCATGGTGTCTCTTCGCAGCAATGGAAACCCTAAGACTAATAAATATGGGTTTGACATTATTAAAGGAAAGGCTGAAATCTCAGATGATTATTCCTCATAAGACAAACCACATGAAGTTCATCATGAATGTTAGTTGGTACTTACATCATGTAAAGGAATCAAATGCCCATCTGTTCTAGTAGGAGGAAAAGCACATGACACAGCTTCACACTCAAATTAAGCGAGATATTGGTCACTACGCAAATTGACATCTTCCAATAGGTCTTTAAAAGTCTGTACCTGCAATACAACTTCAGACCAGCTACTAATTTTAGTTGAGGTAGAAAACACAATTCATGTTTTTGTGGAGATATTTCTAAGGGTTTCCCTTTAACCCTTAGATAATAAAGAGTGGATCTAGGAAAATGGAAAGTTGTACAGGAGAAAGGATCGTAACAGAAGACCTGAAACTAACTCAACATCATAAGAAAGGTAAGACCACCATCAGTGGAAATTGCTGAAGAAGAATTGTGACAGCCAACATCATTTTCAAGATTGGCCAGAAACAAGCTCAAGAGGGCAGACTTAGGGGGCAAAGCTTCAAAGGTAGGTAGGCACCAACTTGGCCAGAGGATGTCAATGGCTGCTTAAATGTGATTTCTTACATGCCCAAGAGTGTATTTCAAGACATTACCATCTGACCTGAGGATTAGTCAAAGAACGCTGACCTCTCCTTCATAAGGAGAGCTGCTCAATAGACTGAAGGCCCAAACAGAACCCAAAAGGAAAGAAAAGTTGAACTGTCTGCCTCATGGCCTGGGTGAGAAGATCTTAGTCTTCCACCCTTGCCCTGGAACTTAACACTGCTCTGCTGTTCTCAGTTCTCAAGCTTTTTGTTTCAGATCAGAAGGCACAGACAGGCTCTCCTGAGCCTCCAGATTACAGACAGCAGATCCGGGTGCAGTTCAGCTTCCAGGATTGTGTGAGAAAGATGAGGACTGTTCTCTCCTTCCTGTGGTTCTACTTCTGCCTCCATTATTATGTGCTTCCATTTAGTGTGTGTGTGTGTGTTGTGTTGTTGAGAGAGAGAGAGAGAGAGAGAAAGCATTTCCAAAGAAGGAAAGAAAGCTGTCACAAAACCCAACCCTATTTACCTACACTGGCAGTGTAGGGTATCTTAATTCAGTCTACTAAAGAAATACCTGCCACAAGGAAGCTTACAGAGTTAACTAACCTGAATCCATGGAGATTCATGGAGACTGAACTGCCAACCAGAGAGAGTAAGTGGGATGGACCTAGACCCGCTGAACATCACATATGCGGCAGCTATGCATTTGGGTCTTCATGTGGGACTCCTAAAGTGGGAGCAGAGGCTGGCTGTGACTATATTGCCTGCCTTTGGATCCCTTTCCCCTAACTGGGCTGCCTTGTCTAGCCTCAGTGGAAGTCTTGCTTGGCTTGATATGACTGGGCTGGTTGATGTCTGTGGGAGGCCTCCTCTGTTCAGGGGAGAAGTGGAGGAGGGGTGGATAGAGAGAAGGAGGGGGAGAGACTGGGAGGTGAGGAGGGAGGAAGCTGCATTTGGGATGTAAAGTAAATAAAAAACTTAGTCAATAAAAAAAGAATGTATCTAGTGGAATAAAAGGAACAAAACAGTCCTGCTTACAAATAAATAGAAGCTATCTCCATTTATATGAAGACTCTATCTTCATTTACAATAAACTAGTATAAAAATAAAACTAGAACAAGAAAGCTGCTAAAAACTTACCAGGAGCAGAGTAAAAGGCCTTAATAATCATGCCAAGCTTAATTATCTCTCTTTAAACAAGCATTCTGGGTGCATGAAAAAACACTTTGATCAGAAAGTTTAAATCTAAAAGCAATGGACAAAAGCAAAAAGAAATGAGGTGACTGACTGCAGCACAAAATACAATAAAATGACACGGGAAGGTTGCTTGGTGCTGACGTCAGACCTGTTACTGCAGTCAAATAAAAACTAAGAAAAGGCAACCTGACTGCCACACACGGCCCTGCTTAAAGTAAACGGGTCATGAAACAAAACCAAAACTTATTCCATGAAAGTAACTGGGGGGCTGACAGGGAGGAGAGTGAAATAAGAAAACAGGAATACATTATACACATGTATGAAACTGTCACATAACACAATTAATAAAAAAAATATAAAAACAAACTAAATCATTTTAATCTTTAAATCTTTCAACAACAAGACTTCAAAGGCCAACACAATCATCTGTACAGCTATTATTAAGGCAGATTTGTTTTGAGCAGCACATTCGCACTCTTGGGCATGTATTGTGTACACTTATATGTCTCTCCCTTTTAGTGACCACATTAAAAGACATTTTTATTTTATGTGTATGAATGTGTGATGGTTTGTATAAGCTCGGCCCAGGGAGCCGTACTATTAGAAGGTGTGGCCTTCTATGGAGTAGGTCTATTACTGTGGGTGTGGGCTTTAAGACCCTCATCCTAGCTGCCTGGAAGCCAGTATTCTGCTAGCAGACTTCAGATGCTCTTAGCTCCGCCTGCACCATGCCTGCCTGGATGCTGCATACTCTCACTTTGATGATACTAGACTTAGTCTCTGAACCTGTAACGCCAGCCCCAATTGAATGTTGTTTTTATAACAGTTGTCTTGGTCATGGTGTCTGTTCACAGCAGTAAAACCCTAACTAAGACAGAATGTTTTCCCCAAATGTACACATGTGCACATATGAGACTCTGGTGCCCTCAAAAGGTGTCAGATCCTCTAGAGCTGGAGTTATGGAGGTTGTAAGACGCTGTGTGGATCCTTCAGTTCTAAAAACTGAACCCCGAGTCCTCTGCATAGAGCAGAGTTGTTAATCACTAACTCATTTCTCTCATACCTCATCTTTAAATTTGTACTGAAAACATTCAGGGTGGGTCTGGAGAGACAGAGAAAGGTTAAGAACATGTACTATTTCCAGAGAGTGGAGTTTTGTTCCCAGTACCCATGTCTGGCAGCTCACAGCTGCCTATAACTCCAGTCCAAGGAGATCAGACCACCTCTTCTGGCCTCTAAGAGCACTGCATCATGACACACACATAATTTAAAAATAAATAAGTAGCCATGCCATGGTGGCACATGCCTTTAATCCTAGCACTAAGGAGGCAGTTTGAGGCCAGCCCTGGCTACAGAGCAAGTTCCAGGACAGGGTTTTATGGAGAAACCGTCTCAAAAGAAGATAGGTAGGTAGGTAGGTAGGTAGGTAGGTAGGTAGATTGATTGGTTGATTTATTTATTGATTGGTTGGTTGAAACCTGTCTTAAACTCTAAAATAGCTTCATTGGGGAAAAAGGAAATGTTCAAGGTGCCTACAGAAAAGACAAAAGAAAAAAACACAATATCAAATAGAAGTGGAAATACTATGGGCCTTCAGCCACATTAGAATATATATATAAGATTCTGTTGGAGCTAGTCATGACTAGAAAGCCCAAACTGAAATAGCCTATGTTCACACAGACACACAGAAGACTGGCTGAATTGAGAGTGAATAAAATTACATACAGGAGCCAGGCTAGGTGGCATCTGCCTTTATTCCTAGAAGCAGAGGAAGAAGTAGGCAGAATACTGTGAGGTCAAGGCCACTTTGATGTGCAAAATGAGTTCCAGGCCAATGAGAACCAAAGTGAGACCCTGTCCCAAAAAGACAAATAAAAAGAATTACACAATGTAATGACACTAGATCTAAAACACACAACTCTCTTCGTTTACTAGGAAATAATTCCACTATCCAATAAGCACAATGCATCAGGGAAACCTAAGTATATTCAGTAAGTAAAAGTTAGTGTGGGCCTCTGATTCTTCTGATTCTCTGATTCTGTTTTCCTTCTGTGTGCCTTGTCCAACTCTGATGTGACAGTTGTTTTATCTTAGTAAATTTTATTTTGTTATGCTTTATTATTATCCCTTAGAAGCCTGTTCTTTTCTAATGAGAGACAGAAAGGAGTGAATGTGGATGGGAGGGGAGGTGGGGAGGAACCAGGAGGAACAGAGATGGGGAAACCATAATAGAATATATTGTGTGAGGAAAGAATCTATTTTCAATAAAAGGAAAAAATAAATAATAAAAATATTTCATCTAAAAATAAAAACATTGGTTATATTTAAAAACAAAACAAAAGAGAGAGAGATGATACCCATTTATCTGCTCAGTTTGTGCAGAGAGAAACGATATAAAAGAGCAAGTTCCAAGAAGGAAGGGAGGGCAGGTGAGGGAGGACAGCTGGAGAGCAGTGGATGGGAGGGTGGCTGACACTTCTGTGTGCAGCTCTCTGCGTCCGCCTTCTAAAACTGTATCAATGTCTCACATACTAACACAGGAGGGGCTGCAGTGATGATACACCGGCGAACAGCAATCACTGCTAAGTAAAAACAGTTCCCACCACCCCATGGAGCTCACAACCGTCTTAACTCCAGCTCCAGGGTTTCCAACACCCTCTGTGATCTCTGTGGGTGCTGCGCTCATGTGATGTACAGATATACATGCAGGCCAAATATCTATATACATGAAATAAAAATACAGCTATCCAGCAAGCATTGTATGGTAGGAAAAACCCAAGTATGTTTCTAAATTAAAGGAAAGGTGATACACATTAATGAGGATGGGCAGGTAAGAACAGCTGAAATGAAACCCCACAGAAACAGCAGTCACAGCTGGAATTTTCAAATGGCTGATGTAACTACACAGCAGGAGTGGGGGGCACCAAACCAAGTGACTCTAAGCTCATTTTCAGTGCATATTCTCAGGCTTAAGCATGAGAGCTACAGGATAAACTGAGCTCGATATGGTGCGGTCTTAACCACTCTAAATTGCTGCTGTGTGTTCTAGGACTGAGCCACCGTATAGTGTGTGGATAAGAGGAACCAGGTATCTCACTGTCAGAGAGAGGAGCTACAAAGATGGAATGGAGGAGGAGGAGGGGGAGGGGGGGAGGAGGAGGAGGAGGAGGAGGAGGAGGAGGAGGCTGACTACCAGGATCCTCAATGATGACTAAATAAGGAAAAACAAACAGTTTCTGATGCACAGAGAGAGACTAGGCGAGCAAAGCTGCCCCGGTCCTGTCCATTAAGAACACTGATGGTTACTTTAGGTTCCAATTTCACCCAGCAACTGAGCACCAAGTGCTTGATCAAACATTATTCTGGGTTTCTGCATGGGAATTTTGGGAAAACAATAACAATTAATTTGTACAGTAAGTGAGTTTGCTTTCCATAATAAGTATGCCTCATGTAACTAGTTGAAATCCTGAATATTAAAAGACACACATACACAAAAATCCCTAAACCTAGTTAAGAGCTCTTCTTCAGCAGATAGCTTTCAGACTTGCTCTACAAGGTCATCCCTGCCTGCCCGAGCACCACGGAAGTACATCAGCACACTCTGAGAGCTGGCCCACACTCACCTTGGAAGTCTCAAGCCTCCATAAACACACATGATGAAACAGACTTGAGCATGGATAGAAACATAACATACATATCTCCTAATGGTTCTGTTTCTCTGGAGAACCCTGACTAACATAAGGGCCTAAAAGCAATTTTCTTGGCAACAATAATGCAGGTCCCTACATCCTGACTTCTAAATAGCATTCCAAGTAAAAGGAATTGGGATTCCTTGAAACACCAGCAGATTCCAAAGGTGGATAAAGCATGTGTGGATGGCTGTGGCATGCCTGTCAGAATGCAAATGCTAAAAAAATTTATGAGCCCTTGTCAAAAGGACACTGAACAATCCAGGTAAGAATTATGGCTGTATGTTCAAACTTCTAAGTAAAAATATGAGAAATGAGATATTTACAGACTTGAAATATCACCTCCCAATGTAGACATTAATTATGAAAGGACAGTCATCTGACAGTGGGGAAACCCGGCAGGCATCACCAACACACACGCACACACAGACACAACACACACACACACGCACACAGACACACACACCACGCACACAATGCGTACACATGAGCATTAACAGGACACTATGACAGCACAGGCCTCCTGATAAGACATGGGAGGGAATCACTACTGCAGAACTGAGCCAAAGTGCACAACCCAAATCTGATGCTGAGGAAGCAGCCCACCCAGCTCAGCAGTGGGGTCTGTTAAGTTGGCTGACGAGTATTCTTCTACAATGCGGGGGCAAAGATGGAGGATGATCTTCTGATTTAAAACAGAAGAGAAATGACTAAGACATACTGAACATAAACAGTCCCAAGAAAATAAAGTTTTTCTCTCACCCAAAGAACCATAATAAATAGCAAACTTGAATGAAACTTTTCTGTTATCTGTAATGATTCCCTGATGTTTTATTATATTATAATTATATAAGAAAATGCTCATTTGTATTTTGGGGACAGTGCATATTAAAATATTTAGGAGTAAAGGAATATAATATATACAAATTACTTTCAAATAGCTCAGGGAGAAATCATATTTCTTTATTGCTTTTTAAGAGTAAAGGTGGTGTTGGGTATGGTGGCACATGCCTATGACCCCATCACTCAGGACACAGAGGCCATGGCTACACAATAAGATCCTGTCTCAAGACACCAAGGCCTGGGGTCTGGGACGTGGCTCAGTCAGTAAAGACTTGCCCTGCCACCATGAGGTCCTGAGTTCAGATCTCCACAGAGGCCAAGTTAAAGAACTGAGGTGACAAGTGACATGGTGCCTCCAGGTTCCCAATTCCTAGTTCCATTTGAGTCCCACAATTTTGTCTCAGATATCCTCTCCACCGCTTGTGGGGGTGTACATGCTGTGGTCACATTAGAGCTCCAAATCTCGGTAGGGTGAGGCTTGGTCCTACATCAGACAAATTTTCAATCATTAAGAAAATAAAGAAAATGTCAGGCCAGGGCACACACAGTACTCTCAGCACTGAGGGGGACAAGACAAACCCTGGGCCTGCTGTCTATCCAGTCTCCCTCAACCAGTGAGCTCCAGGTTCCATGAAAGGACCTGACTCAAAATAAGGTGGAGTGTGATTTAGAAAAATACCCAATGTTGCCATCTGGCCTCCACACACATACATATGTACAAGTACATGAACACATGTGAGCATGTACAAGGGCACATGAACACACACATATACAAATACAACATACATACATACATACATACACACAACACACACACACACCACACACACACTCAAAACCTAGGTATAGAACAATGAACTAAACAGGCAGCTCTCAAAAGAAGAAATACTAATGGCCAATAAATAATTTTAAAGTGTTTTCCATCCTTAGCAATTAAGGAAATCAGATTAACAC